>PVKN010034094.1:0-11902 GCA_004027915.1 Capromys pilorides
TTTTCTCATCCAACCCCACAGTCCTGCTTTTTCAGTTACCACAAATTTTGTAAAACTGCACTTTCAAAAGGGAACTTCTTTCTATATAGCTATTGGCTTTCTATTTAAATATTATAGAATAAAATCTATGTTTTAATATATGTGATTAGCTAGAATGTAAACACTTGCTATTTAAAAATTATTTTACCTGAAAGTTAAAAACCAATACTAAATGCTTTTGAGTGAATACAGAATACCACCTAGGTTGTAACTGCTTAAAGATATAATCATATCTCTAGCTGCTTGTTTTTGAAATAAAGTCCAATGAATTTTTCTTGGGTTGTTATTGTGGATACCTTAAAGATTCCAAGTCCACGTTGATTCCACTAAATTTGTTTGACTCATTAATAAATGTAATGCACAAATCCCATGCTGCTAATTAGCACTGTAAGAAAGCAAAGTATAAATAGTTTAAAGAACAAAATAAAAGACTGCTATTACAAACTAGGGAGATAGATCTTTATTTAGTAAATGGGAAGAGGAACTGGAAATGGAGGGGAGAGAAGAAAGAGGAAAAGAAAAAATAGAAATAAGTAAGATGTGTTATGTACATTCTCCAACTCCCCACAATGAATGTATGCATGGTATATAGCAAATATGTACTAAGAAACATGGAAGAAAGGATATGCAAAGGCCAGGGAGATTGCTCAGTGGAATAAGTGCTTGCCTGGCAAACGTAAGGTCCTGAGTTCAATCTGTGGTATTGAAAAAAAAATAATATATGAGTTTTTTTTTTTTTTTTTTGAGGCTCAGGACTCCCTGTATTTAATACAAATAAAATAACATAAGGCATAAAAATATAACATCTACTCAGAGTCCCCATGAAATTTTAGTGACAATAAATTCATTCCAATTTTCCCCTCTAGTATCTGAATACAGTTATTTTCCCTAGAATTAGACAAGGTGGTCCATGAAGAAAGTAAATACCTGGTAAATATCCTGAGTCCTTTTTTTGTTTTTGTTTTTGTTTTTGCAGTCCCAGGGTTCGAACTCGGAAACCTATGCTTGCTAGGCAGATGTGTATGTCGCTGAGCTTAATCCCCAGCCCTTCAGTCCCTTTTTCCAATTGATGCCTTAAATTTAAGTCATCGCTGAACCTGATCAGTAAATTTAGATGTACAGTACCATATGCTACCTTTGCAACGTTTTTTAAGCTGAAAATTCAGAGTGCAGAGAAAAAGTTAACATTGGTACTTCTAGGGACTATGAAAGCTCAGTTTAAAAGCTATTGGAAGTAGATGGCTCTAACAGTGAAAGAAAATTCACAGCAGTATGAAAACTCAGTGAATGGATGTACCGTGCCCTCTTTGTTCCCAAATGCAGCAGTAACATTAGATAAGGTGACAGACACACTGGTGCAGAGACACCCAGATGTTGCCAGCAATACTCTGGGGACCTAAGAGGCTGCACACTCACTCTGCCCTGGGCTATGCCATTTGGAAAGTGAAGAGCAGGCAGAAGCTGCAACCCTTCTTCAGGGACGAAGTGTTTGGCCATTGTAGCAGCCGCTGCTTTTTGTTCTGTTTCTCTGCAGCCAGCGCTCCTCTGGCTCACAGTGAAGAGGGCGGCTGTAATAGAACTTCTTTCAATAATAATGTTTTATTCAGATAGGAAACCCATGATCAACTCAAGAAACCTTCTGCAAACCCAGTCACTCTCCAGTCTCATGAATGTGCTGCTGGAAAGGAGGCTTGGCCTTTGTCATTCTGTCCTGTGGTTCCATTCGGGAATTTCCGTCAGGGTTGGACTCACCCTTAAGGTCCCTGGTTCCGAGGGTTGGGTGCCACCCTCCCATCCTGCTTAGCAGGTGACTCTGCCTGCTAAGATCCCTTAGCTCAGAAACCCCGCATCCTTTATCCTTGTCCTATTTGCCGTCTCTCAGTGTGCTGGCGAGGTCACCAGTCCCCATTAAGTAGTCAGCTGCTCTGATGGAAGATTGTGAAAGCATTTTCATATATCATAAAGCATTTTGGAGATAAAAATTTTAAATTATAAATGTTCTGTAGACAGGGACTCAGTGCATGTCTTTGAGGGCCTTTAAATCTTGTTGGTACCTAGAAACATTGCTGAGGCTAAAGGTGTTTATAGTTTACCTTAAATGAATACAAATTTCTCTTTCTTCCCCAAAACTGACCTTCAAAGTAATGCCTGCAGCAGAGAACTCCTCAGGAAGTAGCAGCCCTGTGTGAGACAAGACTCTACAAAGTCTTGATGGACACCTTGTAGAGGTGGCACTGCAGTGACAGACCTCCTGAGCCCCACCTTGTGGAACTGAGGATGAAACCCAAGGGCTATCTTCCATTGAGTGACACCCACAAGCCCCTTTATAGCTTTTAATTTTCAGACAGAGTTTCACTAAGTTGCACAGGTGGGACTTGAACTTTCCATCCTCCTACCTCAGCTTCCCAAAGTGCTGGGAATGCTCGTGTGTCACCCTCTGCCTGGCTGACTCCTGTACATTTCCTTAGGTGCATACTCTGAGGGGCCTCATTCTCTATTGCAAATAGATGTCTATTTCCTTCCAAATTTCTTCCCTTCTCTACTGACTGCTGTTACTAGGCTGAAATGGAAATTAGTTATTTGCTTAGTGGCTCTATAGGAAGCATTGATGGACTTTATCGAGCATTTTAGAGACACTTTCCAGTGCCCTTCAGGATTGACATGTTCCCAGAATCTTCCAGATGACAGTTATGGACAGCAGAGAGCAGCCTACCAGATTCCAGCTGTCTTGGAGGGGAGGCTCCTTGGTAAAGGAGGGTTAGGATTGAGGGAGGCTGAGGGTAGGCGTGGCTTTATTGCAGTTCTACAGGCTCAGCTCACTTTTTTTTTTTTTTTTGTAGTTTTAAAATCTTTTAAACTTTATTGAGCCATATTAGTTATGAACAAATGAAAATTAAAATTATGGCAAGATCTTAATAGCTCATTTTTGAAAAACTTGTAAAAAGAAGAAGTCTTTTGTAAGAAACAGAGAAATTTGGGGTATTAATGCTTTAATGTTACGTGTGGATATACTCTAATCTGATGATAAGTTGCTTTTGGGAAAGCAATATTTGAGTCTGTGAGTTTCCCTGGCTCCTTACTCAGCTAGGAAGACAGGCCTCACCTCTCCCTGAAACTTTTTCTTCCTTCTGGGCATTTTGTGTCCATTTCTCTCCAAAGGCGAATGTGGGCCCTGCTTCTGATGTCCATGGCTGTGGCTCCCTTGAGGGCCTCTCCCTGGTTCTAAATCAGTGACTGACTTGGGTGTCGTGGTCCTCGCCCTTTGTGCCTCAGTGTGACCCTCTGTCAGTCAAGGGTGTGGACTTGCAGTCTCTGAGGTCCTCTCAGCATTCAGAGTGAATTTCGACATGAAGGAGATTTGAACCAGGGTCTCCTTTCACTCTGCCTTGCAGCCTGCAGTGTCTTCCTTAGGGGGCCGGGTGCTGTGGTCTGTGGGATCATTTTACATTCACTGAGTCCTGGAGGATTATAGATGCCCTGCCACAGGCAAGGCTTGAGACAGCGGTTCTTACTAGAGAAGTATTTGTTTCCATAGAAACATAGCATTCAATAAACTACACTGTATAGAAGGAACATAAGGTGTGGTCTAATTAGATTCTAATTCAGTGAACTGGGTGGGGATGGGAATGAATTTATGTTCAGAAGGATGAGTGTCCTCTGTTTCTGTAGTACTGTGCGTGACACTATTGTTGGACACTATTGGACGCTCTGATGTGTGTACACGCTCATGGCATTGACAGAAGGTGTTGCCAAGGCAAGATGAGACCTTTGCACACCTACTCCTCCTTTTCCTGGAATGCTGGAATTAGGCCCAGCTGCACTTAAGGTGGCTCCTGCTTCCCCAGCTCAGCCATCGCCTGTCACATCTGTTTCACATGTGTCACACTCCAGTGTCACACTCCTCTCCTGAAAAGCCCTCAGCCTAACTGGACTCATTTGGCCATGGCCCACCTTCCTGTCACTTGTCCAGCACTTTAAGCCCTGCTCACAATGCTTGGAAACAGTGAGATTTTCTTGGGGTATCATGGAAATGAAGAAAATGTGCTTCGAGTTTTACTTCTTTAACCTTAGAAATGAGATTGTTTTATACCCTTTCTTTCCTTTCCAGATAACCAAGCTGAAAATAGACAGCAATCCTTTTGCCAAAGGGTTCCGGGACTCCTCCAGGCTCACTGACATTGAGAGGTAATGAGAATTTTCTGCTTGCTTTTTGTCCAGATAAGATAAAGTCAAGAGCGAGTTTATCAGAACACATGGGTCTTGACGCCTGGAAACCCTCACCTGAGTCTATCTGGTCTCCAAGTCTCTGTGTCCTTCCTTCCAACTGTAGACCCAGCAGACACACAGCTGCCCGAGTCTTGTGAGTGCCACAACAAGCTGCCATGCCCTCAGTTTCTAAGGGAAGGCATTGTTTGGTTAGGGCACTTGTTGACCATAAACACAGGGCGATGTTGTCAAAGGCTTGGTCCTCTTGGTACTCTAAGCTCCACCTTTTGACAAATGGCAGTCTGCAGAGAAATGGGACCGTGATGGCCTTTTGCCTCCTTAGGTGAACTTATTTTCAGAGTGTAAGGGCAATTTGGAATTGTGAAAGAAGGCGATGCTGTTTACTTCAAGGTCACATTACTTTACCCATAGAGTAGACTGCTCATCTTTCAAGGAAAAACATCAGAAGCTTTAAGAAGACAAGTGGTAATTGTTGACCTGTAACTTTTTCCACTTCTTTGAACTACAATGGTTCTTGTAGTTTAAAAGCCCCAGGTGGAGCACATGACTGTAGTGACAGCTATAGTTTATCCAATAAAATGTGAAAATTTCCACCTGTCCCTCATTTGTATGTCTTAAACACATTGATTTTCTATGTTTAATGCCATTTTGTGGTCTCATGTCCCTACCGACAGGTGGGGTACTGAGAGGGCAGCGGTCTGGTTCACTGTATCTGGTTCACATGTGTGTGATTTCCCCCCACCGTGGCACATTTCTGCCTCTGGGCAGCTCTATTGCTTGTCACATGGGCACAGCTGACCTCTGCTCTTCTGCCCAGCCCGTCCTGGCAGCTCCATGTAAGGGCTGGTTCTGTGTTTCAGCAGCCTCGGTGTGGTTCCTCCTAAGCCTTCCCCAGTGACAGAGCATGGGGAGGTGGTTGATGCAGTGAAGGAGACTAAGGAGGCGTGGTCGGGAGGCAGAGAGGACAGTGCGACCTGGGGAATGTTGGACAAAGCTGTGCAATTTGAGTCAAAAAAAGAGGTTAATTATTTGGAGAGGTTTCAGGTGATGAGATCAGGGAGAGATTAGGCTCCTGGTGGAAAAATCCACTGCAAAGAGCAGGAAGAAGGCAGTGGGTACTGGGGAGATAGCTCAGCCGCACAAGTGCCTGCCACTCCAAGTACAAGGTCCTCAGTTAGATTCCTGGTACTGCAGAAGAAAAGAGGGCTGTGGGTAGCTCATGGAAAGGGCAGTGGATGTCAGTGAGAAAGAGCTAACAGCAGCCTGGGCAGCAAGCAGGATCCTTTCTTCCCAGGCGCCTTCCTCTATCAGTGACTTTTCCATTCTCTTCTGAGTGTCAGAAGCTCCGATGCAGACAAGTTAGTAGGGTGGGATGATTTTCAGAGATTTTTTTTTCTTGGTTTACTTGGAATTTGAGTAAGAGTGGAGAATGTGGTTAGGTAGGGCAGTACTGCTGCACTGTCCTAGAGTCTGTCATGCCTCCTGCCACAGGTGGGTGGGAGGCTTGCTCTGCTGGGAGGAAATGGTCCTGGGGCAGAGGTGCAGCTCTGCCTTTTCCTGGGTGATTGACTGGTCCTGGAGAAGTTGCTGATCTTAGTGTGTGTCTTCATCTAGAAAATGGAGACAACAGCTTTGCTGGTCCAAGGTTTATTGCAGCATTGGTTAAGACAACATTTACAGAAGCTCTCCATAAATCACCAAATGCACAGCAGTGCCAAGTTCTTCATCTTGTGAGATGAGCCTTGCATGGAACTGTTTGTTCCCCACTCGAGTCTGCTGTTCCTGGCTGTTGTGAGCTACTCCCTGAGTAAAAATGGTCTTGCAGTCACACTTGTGGGCATGAGGTGGGAGGACCCAGCCTGCTGCTCCGGGAAGGGCAGATCTGATAGAGCGCTCAACCACATTTCTCAATCATAGAGTAAGGTCCTGCTCCGGAGCACTCAGCACACATCTGTGAGGCAAAGTCACTCTCATGGTCTGAGGGTCAAGGAGTGCTCTATAGGACCAGCTGAAAGTTTGCAAGATGACCCAAGGAGTGTGAAACTGGCCAAGGTTTTGGATTTCATTTCCAGGTATTTAAGTCTGAGTTTTTCCTAAATAGCCTTTGGGGATGGGACAAATCAGATCAATTGATCTTTAGAGACCTAAAGAAATTAAATTAGTCTGGAGTCAGTTACTGCACTAAACCCTCTTGTAATTGAATTGCTTCTTGTAACTGATTGAAAACAGTCCTATCTGTAACAGTACTGGGAGCCTTTCTTTCCAAGAGATCTGAGAGAAAAACACATCCTTTTATGACATGATGACAGATATTGCACTTTTCTAACCTAATTGAATATGATGTTATAAATACGTGACCTTAATGATTTCAAGTTTCCTTTCCCAGATTTATAACATATTGTGTGGGACCACCAACAGAAAATGCCTTTGGGTTGGCTCTATTTGCCTATACCTGGATATCAAGTGCTGTCCTTCTGTACCTGCATAGGCTTTGGAATAGTCTTAGACAACATGGTTTCATCTAATTTTACTCTATACTTCATGTACTTCATGTGTAGCCTTTCTTTTCTTTCTTTCTTTCTTTCTTTCTTTCTTCTTTTTTTTCTTTTTTAGACAGGGTCTTGCTATGCAGTTCAGGCTGGTCTTGAGCTCACTTTTGTAGCCGAGGCTGGTCTTCAACTCACACCAATCCTCCTGCCTCAGCCTCCCAAGTGCTGGCATTACAGGCATGTGCCACCATGCCTGGCTTTTTTTCTTTATTTCTTTCTTTCTTTCTTTCTTTCTTTCTTTCTTTCTTCCTTTCTTTCTTTCCTCCTTTTTTGTCTTTTTGAGACAGAGTCTCTCTATGCAGTTCAAGCTGGTGAGCTTACTTTATAGCCCAGGCTAGTCTTGAACTTGCAATGATCCTCCTGCCACAACCTCTCAAGTGCTAGGCTTACAGGTGTGCACCACCATGCCTGGCTCTAGCCTTAACTTTCCTTAAAAAAATAAATAAATAAAAATAAAAATTTATTGATACCATGGATTGAAGCCACAACTTTTTCACTGGACTGTATCTTCAGCTCTTTTTAGTATTTTATTTCTGGACATGGTCTTGCTAAGTTGCTAAGCAACCCAAGCCAGGCTTGCTTCCACTTGTGATCCTCCAGCCTCAGCCTCTTGCAGTGGTGGAATTATAAGCCTGTGGCCTGACCCTGACACTTGGCTTAGCCTTACTTTTGGGGGACAGCATCTTCCTTATTGCAGAAGAAATTTTATGCCCTATCAAAAGGAGAATGTATACTTTCTATGAGTAGATACAACCCCCAAAGGGCTGCCTTAATAGAATGTAACTTCTAGTGATTTAGATCAGAGAAGGAATCACCTGCTGGCCTCCACAGTAAGTAATCCATGCGTAGCCAGCCAGGGGCTTTTGCTTTTTTCTCTTTGTGAGGGGGCACTGTGTAAAGTCCAGTGAGGCACAGTGTTACTTCCAGGAGAGGACAGATAGCTGGAAGTTTTCAATATTTTCTTTTAAACTAAGTTTCTTTCATTAATTTATTTCCTTTAACAAAAAGAGTTCATGCACACTATAGAAAAAGTAAAATACTGACAAGCAAGAAAGACAAAAGGTGGCAAAAATCCCATTTGCTCTGAGATAACCACTGGCAAACCCTCTCATACTCCAGAGGCCGTGCTGGGCACGCACAGACCATTCATTCCTTTAAAGTTCGCCAAGGCCCATGTATTGGTTAAATCATCCCCTCATGTGCCTTCAGATATGGTTCTGCATTACACTTTGCAGTAGCTGCCTGATTTTTTAATTTACTGAAACAAATTTGTTCAAATTCCTATCTCGGTTATTTCATATCCACAGTAACAGAAGAAAAATATATTTATTTCTTTACACAAATTCTTTATTGGCACTATAGGGTAAACACCTATAAATAAACACAGCAGATCAAAGTGTGTTCTTTTCTACTTTTTAGCATAGTAATGTATTTAATATTAAAAGTTTTGGAAAACACCTAAGTGCTTAATTGGTGGAGAATAGCTTAATAAACTGCATACACGTGTCATTTAAGTTTGAAACAGTGGTGGTGAAATACACAAAACACACCATTCTCCCTGTTGCCATCATGAAGCGTGCATTTGGTGGCACTGAGGACACTCACAGGGTCACGCTGCCACTGCCTCTGTCCCTGTCCACAACATTGATATTGTCCCCAACGATGCCATGCACTCGTAGTAACTCCTCATTTCTCCTCCTCTCCAGCTACTGATAATCTCCTTTCCGTTTATATCTCTATAAATGACCAAGTGGAGGTAGGCAGGTAAGTGCCCAGAGCCCCCTGATTTCTCATTATTTCACCAAGGCCGAGTTTCCCCATGGAATAGTGTCTGCATCCACGGCCAAAGTTTGCACTACCTGGGACTTGGTCGCTTTGTTTCCTTAGCTTCAACTTCCCTTTCTTTTGGGTTGTTTTTGTTCTCTTACTAATCTTACAAAGATTTTTGTATACATCATCTGCATTTATTGCTCCTATGTGTTGGAAGCATTTTAACCAGTTTTAAAATTAGCTCCATACTTTTGATAGATAGATGATTTTATCATCAATTTATTTTCTTATACTTTTGATAGATAGAAGATTTTATCATCAATTTATTTTCTTTCTTTACAATTTCTATTCTAAAAATAACTCCCTTCTCCAGAATTTTATATATATTCAATAATACGTTTCAAAAAAAGTAATATGGTTCATGTCACTTTATTCGTTTCTAATTTTCCATTTAAATCTGTGAGATATGCGGTAATTATTCTGGTATAAGATATAAAATAGACACATCATTTTATGTTTTAAAAGTGGGCCCAATATCAGGTACTTACTAGTATGTCTGTTTTCTCCTTATTTGTAATTATTTTTTCATCAAATACCGAATTCTCATTTCTGCTAGTTCTTCTTTTCTTCATTGAGCTGCCAGGATTATAGGGCCATGAACTGACAGCCTATGTGAATCTTAGATGATACCGTTATACTTCAGTAGGCAAGACCCCAAAGCTCTGTCCTTTTTGAAAGTTTCTTGCTTTTCTTGATATTATTGCTCTTTATTCTTTGAATCCTTGTAAAGTCTTCCAAAATAAACCAAAAGAATTATGATTGGCTTATATTCCATGTATATAGTCATTTGGAGTAGAAAACTGATGTCATTTAGAAGTTTTCCCTTGTAGGACTATGTCATGTGCTTGGTCTTTTACTGAAGTCTCTTCTTAAATTCTAAGGAGTTTTGGCATTTTCAAGCACGTAAGTCCAAGTCCTGGCCACATTTGCTTGGGTCATACGTAGGTCTACGAGAGCAGCTCTGTCCCACCCAGGACATACTGGCATCAGGGGCACAGAGAGGACTGGAAACACGCTCACTGGGGTGTGTGTTAGGTGGGAAACAGAACCCAGGCCCCACCTGGGACGAATTTTGAAGATACAGTGTATAAAAACAAATGAAAATATTTCATTAGTAGTTTTAAATTTTTTATAAATTTTGTGTTGTTTGAATATGGCAACTAGACTATTTTAAAATTACACACGTGGTTCACATTACATTTCTGTTGAAAATCTCCTATTTTATCACCATGTGTGGTTTTTGCTAGCTGTTGGTTTAGATGAACACTATTATTTAATACAATACCCATCGATGCCTAAATTCAAAATTTCTGTTAACCTAATCTTAATGAATTTATATCAAATGCTCCTTTGATATCTGCTGAATTGATTTTAATTATCTTCTGCTTTTATATAACAATATAGTTATAGTCATCTTGTCTATGTTGAACCATCTTTGCATTCCTAGAATAAATCGTGTCCAAATTTTGTGTCATTCTTATACTATGCAAAGAATGACAAAAAGCTACAGTGAATGTTTAAATTTTTAAGTTATTATAGTAAAAGATACATTCCTATGAATGCCACTCACATACCCGCCCTTGCTTCAAACATAGTTATCCCATTGTTTGTCACTGAAGAGTTCTGAAAGTAGTCTTTCGCGAGTATCTTTTTGTGGCTGCTTCAACGTTGTGAACTGATGCAAAACGCTTGTAGTCATTTCTGTCAAACAAAAACATTACGGTGTGTTTTCATCCACCTTAGTTACTGGGTCTGGTCCTGTGTGACTGTTGGCTCTTCCCTGACGTTAAAAATGACCATGAAAAGTTCACATTTTGAATTGATTCAGAACACTGAGGTAGCCAGAACAGCTCAATGAAAGACACAGAAGACTTTCAGAGATACTTCAGAAAGTGGCAGGAGCAAAGTGTGGTGGCGCACACCTGTAATCTCAATTTTCAGGAGACTGAGGCAGGAGGATCACTATGAGTTCAAGGCCAGCCTAGGCTAGCGAGTGAATTTAAGGGCAGCCTAAACTACAGAGCAAGACCTTGTCTAAAACAAAAAGCTAAACCAAAGAGCAACAACTAAAAAGAATGATGGGGTAAGTGTGTTTGAAGTGTGTCAGGGGCATTCTTAGGTGGCGAATTCATGGTAATAAGTCTTTTACTGAAATAAATTTTAAAAATCAAAACTTTCATCACATTTTTCTCACTCAGATTTAGCATAGTCACTTTATTAATGATTTTTGTGTCAAGCTCGATAACAAAGATATGACTTTGGTTTTATCAACTTTTGTTGTCCAGTTTCTGCTAAGTTGTTTAAATGAAATAAAATATTTTCCTTCCTTTTAATTTTTGTTCTAGTTTTAATAGCAAAGGACTGATCATTTACCAAAAAAAAAAATTATCAGTCTTGCTCATAAATCCATCTGGGCAGTTTTCTTTGGGGGATAAAGGTCTTTAACAATATTATGTTTCCCCTAATAATAAACAGTTAAAACATAAATTAATTTCTGTATCTTTTCTACTCATCCAACCTAAAAACAAGTGGGTTCACTCTTAATTTTTCTTTTTCTTAAACTCCCCATCCAGGCCGTTGAATTTGGCCAACTAACATTCAGAATATGTTCAGAGGAGTGCAACCTCTTCCTAATAGGTCCCTGATATAGCTCCAGACACCTAGATAACTGTTTTACTTTTTTAAAAAAGGCAATAATAACAATAACAAAGTGCATAGTGCTATCTGTGCCACCCTCAACTCTTGCTTCCCTTATGCCTGTTTTTTGTAACTAGAGCGACCTGGTCAAAGAGAGGAGGTGGAATCCCACCCCTGGAGCTCAGGCCTGTTCAATTCCCGACCTCACTTAGAGTGAAGTATTGGGGGTCTGCAGAAATCCACGCTTCTCTCAGCCCCTACCCCCTTTCTTGCTCACTTCCCCTCAGCCACACTGGTATCTTTGCCTTTCCTGAAACGTGCCCAGGTGTGTTCCAGCTGGAAGCCTCTTGCCTTAGCTTCTGCAGGGATGCCACAGCCCCTGATACCTGGATGGGCCAAGCCTTTGTGCCTTGTTCCCTACCAGATCATCAAAATTTAGAATAATGTCAGGCATAGTTTAAGCACTCAGATATTTGCTGAGTGAACAAGTGATGCGTAGCCTTTTTAAAAAATTATACAGAATACTTATATATTTTTAAAAATCTTTTGTATCTTTTTATTTCTTTTTCTTCTTTTTAAAATTCATTTTAATGAGAAAAAAAGATAAAATAGCAATGAAA
>PVKN010034095.1:0-11902 GCA_004027915.1 Capromys pilorides
AGTCACCAAAGGACAAGTCCAGCCAAGGTGTCACTGACTTAGGAAGTGTCTCAGACCTCCCAGTCTGGATTATTCCCATAGTTCCCCAGGCAGCTTGTTGTCATCATGTTTTGGTTCTTATCACTCTAGAGCTTAATGTCACTGAAGGCAGGAATTGTGTCTACCATATTTATCACTATATTTGAAGTTCTAACGTGCTTGAAACAATGTAGACAATAAGCATTTATTCACAGAAAAATTCAGTGAGCTCATGAAGGGAGGTATATGTTGAAAACATTTCTCCCATTCCTGATCTCTCTGTTTTCCTGAACGATCTTTTGTTATGGTCACATTCAAGACATTTCTTTACTCTTTCTTGTTCTTAATCATTGGGGGAGGAATTAGCTTCTTAAATACTGGATAAAAAAGGGCAAACTCAGCCTTCCTAGGAAACCTCTCATCATGAGGCAAGTGCACTACTCTCATCCATGAAGCAAGTGCACTACTGTCCTGTGCTGTGTTTTAAAGCAATATGCTCACAATAGGAGGATTCAGTGCCAGTGTTCAGAATTAGGAAGGCTTTTTTATTGTTTTGACATTTAAGACACTTTGTCAGTTGGAGTTTTATCAGTAATGGAGTGTTTTTAACTTTCTGTTTGATCTATCTGATTTATTTTTCATTTAATGTTTTAACAACTTCAGAACATGAATGGAGAGGATGGTTAGTTGACTCTTCAAATCTTTAACAGAAAGCATGAAACTTTTATTTCTTTTTTCTTCTTTGAGACAGGTTCTTGCTGTGTAGCCCTAGCTGTCCTCAAACTCACAGGGATCCTCCTGTCTCATTGTCCTGAGCACTGAGATTATAGATGTGCACCACGATGCCCACCCCTCAGGCATTTATTTCACAGAAGGAATATGAGCTTTTAAAAAGTAATAATTAATAACGCTGGATTTAAAGCAGGACCTTCAAAAGGGCCCGCCAAATAACTCAGCAGATTAAGACACCTGCTTGGGCAGACACAGGGGTTGGGGATTTGATCCTCAGCCAGCCACTGTGGCCCCGCCCCCGGGGCACACAGAGATGGCAATTAGACTGGTTGTGATGATGCACACCTGTAATCCCAGCTCTTGGAAGGCTGTACACAGGCGGATCACTATGAGTCTGATCTATATAGTGAAACCCTGTAGATCCTGTAGACCCTGTCCTAAAACAAAACAAAAAAAGCAGGGCCTTCAAATGTATGCAAAGAAAAGGCATGAAGAGGTTCAGCAATGTGGCAAACAATTATTGAGTGCCTTCTCAGTACAAAAAGCTCTGTTTGATGTTACAGGGGACATAGTAATGAACAAAAGCTGTTCCAGGCCTATGAGAATTCACAGTCTATTAGGGAAGAAAGACACATACATAAACAACTCAAATTCAAGAGCCAACTGTGATAAGTGTTATCAAAGGGAATGAGCAGCATGCTAGAGTTTGGGGAAGGGAGAAGCTAAGTGAAAGCAAGGATTATAGGGGAGCATGCAGGGAAGAAAGAATTTGAACTAAACTTTAAAGAATAGGTTTTTTTTAGCATGCATTATAAGCAGAGGACATGGGGTGTCAGACTTAGTCCTGAATTGTTAACCTTGGTACAGGAGAAAGAAGGCAGAATTTGGTGAGTAAGGGGTGTGAATTAGGAATGCTCAAGTGAGAACTATCCCTTAAATAGTCTATTGAATCAGACTACTATCTTTATACCAGCTGTTGAATTTTTTTTTTTTTTTCTGGGACTGGAGTTTGAACTCATGACCTTGTACTTGCCAGGCAGGCACTTGTGCCATGGAGCTATCTCCCCAGCCCCCTATACCAGCTGTTGAATTAGAAAACTGCAATAACCTGAATTGAAGATTTTCTTGTCTTTAAACACTTAAGTTTTTCCTCTTTTAACATATTTCAGACTCTCTTACACAGATTATAAGATTTTATTGATATTTCCAGATTTCTTTTCAATACATAATTTCCCTTTGATTAATTAAGGGATAAAGTATAGATACTTATATTTAAAGAAGTGTGTGTGTGTGTGTGTGTGTGTGTGTGTGTGTGTGCACCCTACATTACTGAGATTGGAAAGATGTTTTCTTCGGTTCATTATCTTTAATCTCTCCATAGATTCCCAGGTTTAAAAGTGATACTATTCATGGGGTCTTTAAGTAATTGAAATTCCTTTTTTTTTTATATTTAGGATAGGGTCTATAGGGTCTCACTACATAGACAATAGTCATAGTTTCTCTTCTATTTTCAGACTCCCAAGCACTGGGATTACAGGCACATGCCACCATGCCTAGTCCAATCACTGGCTCAGCATGCCTCCAGGGCGGGGCTGCTAGGGATGAACCTTGGCTGCTGCACTCTGCCTAAGCAGTGAAATTACTTCTAATCCACAAGATTCTGGCCTCCAGTGCATGTTCAGTTCCAAATCACCTAGTTTATCTTATCCATTGTGGTGGAGTGTTGTTTGTCACCACCCTAGAATCTCATCTCTTTTGCTTCTGACACAGCCCTGCCTTCTCTATTGATATGTTCTTCTCCATGTTTGGAGAAATAAGGTCATACAAACCAAGTTAGCAGGGCTGCGATCAGCATCTGAAGGTTGAGGTCTGTTTAGTAAACTGGAATAGACGTGTCAGGGTATACATAACCGTGTCTTATAGATGTAAAGAAAGCATGCAGTATGTTGACCTGATCTAGATAGAGCAAGAGCTACAGCTTAACAATTTAGAGGTAAGGGTTATTCCCTTGGAAAGACAAGGTAAGGCCCAGGGAAAAATGCCTTAATATTTTTACACAATTCATTAAAAGAATAATAATTCATTTCCTAAAAAACATTAAGCTTAAATATATATGGAGACTAAAGAAGAAATGGGGAAGCCTGGGGTAGGATATCATTGGATGCATCAAGTGATTCCTTTTTGAGAAGATACCCAGAATTCTGTGTGCATTGGTTACTTTTCTTTCATTGGTGAGACCACATACCCAACACTCCAAATTAAGGGACGAAAGATTTATGGAGCTCAAAGTTGGTGAGGGCTCAGCTCATAGTCAGTGGGCTCCAGAGCAGGGTGTGATGGCACAGGGGCCACGCTCATGATGGCGGAAGTCAGCAAAAGCAACGGGAGCAGCAGGGAGGGGGTGCCTATTTTCCTTCCTTATACTGTATGTAGGTTACCCGCCCTCAGGTGGGTGCAACACTCACATCATCCTCATGCTTTACTCTTGCATAGGCTCTGGATGTTTACAAACTGAGACCCCCTGTGGGATCACCTAGTTAAAGTTCTAACCTTCTCAAATTAACATAATGAATAGCATTCTACTGCAGTAAAGGCATGTCCTCTGCATGCTAGGCTGTAGCACTGATGAGTTATTTTGTTAAGCTTCTAAACTTCCCTAGATTGTATGGACCATTAACAGACTGTATGGATCACTACACTGTCCTAGGTTCTCCTGTCAGGAAGGCTGCTGTACTCCAAAGGAGCACATACAAATATGAACTTTGTAAACAACGGAAAGCAATAAAAAATATGTAACTACAGAAAATACCATTCAAATATTTTTATCTTTTATTTGCAACTCTGTGGCAGAAAGCCTGACTGCAAGAAATCATAGCTGACACATAATAATGAGGCTTACAAGGAATATGTGGATCCTTACTGCTGGCAAGAAATGATGTTAGGATGAGACAAGAAAACAATGGGTGCTACTCATTTATCATTAACCATTTCCTCTTTCCTTTATATGATGGTCCACTGGTCATTAATCAAGGCTGTTAATTTGCATCTAATATCTCCTGAGGCAGCTCATCAAGCGATGTTCATTGTAAACCTACTGTGTGTTGAATAATACCAAGCAGGTGAAAGAGAATAAGAAATGGTTTCCACCTTTGGGTTGCTCAGAGGCAACAAGGTAAAGAATACATCACCCTTCTTTGTGGTGCCTATGGCCAACTCTGAAATTGTGATGAATAAAGGTAATGACAGTGATATACTCAGTCTCAGTTGACAGAAATGACTTATGCCAGGGAGTGATATTTCATGTGTGATTTGTGATGTGACATTAATTGTGAGTAGGAATTTTTCAAAGGAATGCAGGGGAAGGCCAATACAGGTAGGGAAATACATTGGCAAGAACTACTTTATTAACCCATTCATTCTGCCAGTCTAAGAACAAGACACAGTACAAAGCACTAGGGATGCGAAAATAAATGAAATGTACACAGAGTGGTGAGTGTTATATTTAGAATCTACCTTTTATGCCCCAATTTATTGATCCCAATTTTTTTTTCTTAGATGCACATTTTATTGACACTTCTTTTACTTAAATATAGATTATTCAAGTTTCTATAAGAAACAAAGATCATGTCCTTTTAAGCCATGAGCTGACCATAGTATAATAATTGCTTGGCAGGACACTTTGTTTATATTTTTGAAACCTCAATTTTTTTTTCTGTTTTAAGGATTAATAATTTTTCTTTTAAGGCAACTGAGATAAGTGGGGTTGGCAGCTGTGTCGTTTGATACCTGGAGCAATTAGAGGTCTCTCTGTGACCTTCTTGCACCCCTGCACCTCTATCCTTCACTCTTTGCCTGGAGAGATGTCCTGATTTCAGGACTGTCATGGATAATCCTGCCATGGTCAAGATGAAGTGATGTCGGAAATGACAATATGAGCCCTCTTCTCCATGTGGCCTATGTAAACATAGAACGCATAGCTATAGGGAGTGCCATGGATGTCGCCCTTTCATTTCTCATTTTTTTACTTTTCTATTTCTAACTTCCTCCTGCCCTCACTCTGGGAGTATTCAATACACACAAATAAAAACCAAGATCCTGGAAAGTAGACATGTTCCATACTGTCAAGTGCCAGGCTCCTCCTGGTTCTGGCTCAGTTCACCTTCTAACATTATACTATGTAAATTTGGGCAAAGAAACAAAGAAAGGAAGCAAAGAACTCAGGCTGTGAATCTCTTGCTTCTACAAAGGCATAGCTAATACTGGAAGTGAATTTTAAGGCAAAGTGAATAGGTGGGACATTGAAGTGATGCAAGTCCCTTGTGACAGTTATAATTGAGAGGGATGTAAGTGCCTCTTGTCCTTTACTTCTTAACCTCATAGTATCATCTTACTACAGTGCAAGTACAGATGGACCTTCTGCCACTGATTTTTCTCTTATAGGCTCCACTATTCTATATCAGTGGTGGGGAACCTATGGTATGCATGATACTGTGGGATATTAATGCTGCTGGAGTTTTCATGGATACAGGCAAATTTCCTTAGTGGAACAAATTAGCTTGAAATTGGAGAAAGTAGCAGAATAGCTACTTTGGAAAACTAGTATTTATTAAGCCCCCATGATGTGTGTTATGGTTTGTGCATAGGTGTCCTCCCAAAGACTCGTGCAGTCATGGGATATCTTCTGGAATTTGTAACTAATCAGTTGTGCAAATGGGTGCTGCGCCTGCCCTGATGCAGATGATTTGCATTTCAATGTAAGGGAGGAAAAAAATGAGCTGCAGCTACTCTCCCACTTTGTGTTCTTGCTTTTGCCTGCCACCATGAAAAGTTG
Source organism: Capromys pilorides (assembly GCA_004027915.1). Taxonomy (NCBI): domain Eukaryota; kingdom Metazoa; phylum Chordata; class Mammalia; order Rodentia; family Capromyidae; genus Capromys; species Capromys pilorides. Next base: position 5,582 of record PVKN010034095.1, read on the forward strand.
TTTTCTGCAATATGCTGTTCTGTCTTGGAGCCAAGTGAAAATAGACTGAAACTCCAGTAACTGTGAGCTAAGTAAACCATTCCTTCCCTCATTTTGAGTGTTGAGTATTTGTCCCAGCAATGAGAGAAGATTAACTAAGACAGATAAGTGGCAGCTTCTTGCACTATTTATTTTATGAAGTCTCCACATGTGCAGGGTTGGTTAATGACAGCAAAATTTTCTTGGATCCAAGAAGTTCATAGTCTCTTTTTTTGAAAAAAAAAAAAAATATTTCAGTGCAATACTAAACCTAATGATTAGTGTGTTCCCAGAAAATACCAGCCCCCTGCCTTCTGTCCTCCATCTCTTTCAGCAAACAGGTAACTTTTTCTCTTTTTTTTCCTTTTCTTTTCTTCACTTTTTTCCTTTCTTTTCTTTTTTTCTCTTCTCTTCTCTTTTCTTTCTTTCTTTTCTTGCTTTGCTTTGGTTTCCTTTTTTTTCCTCTCTCATCTGTCTTCAGTGCATAGTAATGATACAGAACAGTTAATTTCATTGCAGCACTTCTAGACATGTATAACATATATACTCCTCCTCTTACTCTCCTATAACTTCCCGCTTGCTCCCCTTGATTCTTTTCTTCTCTAATAGTCCTCCTTCTACTTCCTACTGCCAATTTTTTTTCTTTTTTAGATTCTGCATGTAAGAGAAAACTTGTTATTCTTGTCTTTCTGTGTCTGTTTCATTTTATTAATATGATGATATTGAGTCTCACCGTTTTCCTTCCACTGACATGATTTTGTTTTTGTAGCCAAGTGATAATGCACTCTATATATGTTACACCTTTCACGTTCATCGATCTGCTATTGGGCACCTAGGTTGATTCAATAACTTGCCCATTTTTACCTGAGTTGCAATAAGCCTGCAAATATGTGCATGGTGTACTAACTTCAATTCTTTCAAATAAAAAGGGTTTTTCAGTATAGTTATGCAGAGACCTCGTGCTCAAGGTGAACTTGAGGTGCTTATGGAAAATGTGACAAAAGTATGAGAACAGTAGAAAGGCATGGGTATCTGAAGATAGGCTTTCATGGACGGTGCAGCTGCGTGTTGTCTTGGCTGGGGAGATGCAATCCAGCTGTGTGATCAGAAAATATAGTGAATTCTTCCATTTGAAAAATGATCACATTGAACAACTACTACGAAGACAACAATGTGCATTGTATTAAATATTGTGGCTGTCCTACTAACCTGTTTTGAAACTGTCTCATTGTTATTTCTTTCTCATCAAAATTAATAAAATTTAAAATAATAATCACAGTAAAAGGCACATTGCCTTTAACCACCCTCAAATATTCACCTTGCTTCAAACATGATTTTCTCAGCCCCATAGTTCATGCTTCCTTTTGAGGCTATTCTGGAAGCCCTCTTCCATTAATGTCTTCTATTGCTCTACTGTGGGGCCTTAACTTAGTCAAAATATTTACCTTTTATAGTGATTTTTGGCTTTGAGAAAAGAGCCGAAGTAACCTGATGCCAGATCTGGTGAATAAAGATTGTAGTGTTTTGTAAACTTTATGTTATTGTAATGTTTATTGGACAGAAATTGTCTTAAAAGTTTTGAATCTACTGGTGATATTGAGGTGACTGTGAAATGACTCTCATCAAACTTTCAGAACTGCTTTGGACAGAACGAGAGGTTTAGTGTGTTCAAAGTGAGGGGGAGTAATTGGAAAGGGATTAATTAAATGTGTCTTTTAGTGTAATAATTTTTAAATTTACACGTTCACCATATATTTTGATCACTCCTTGTATATATACTAAAATAGACTCTGGCCAGTTTCAAAGTGACAATGCTGTTCACTAGGCTATAGAATGTACAGGGACAGATGTCCCTGCAGGGAAGATTAGTGTCTTTAATTGCTGAGCTGAATACTAATTGAGTCAGAGTAAAACCAAAGACATTTGGATTGTAGATAAACAAAAGCATGCACACACATGCATATGCACACACCCATGCGTTATATATAATCCTGTGTATTTGCCAATCTACCTGCCAATATCCACCTGTTGCACACCATTCAGGAGATACATCAACATTTCCCGCTCTTCTGCATCCTGCTGAGAGAAGGGGCTTTGATATGAGGGTTATTGCTGCATTTTTCATTTTGACCAGTACTTCTCTTAAGCCTCTCTTGTCAAATATTTGCATTTAGGAATTAAATTCTAAAGAACACACATTGTTTTTAATTTTCTGAGGTCCTTAAGGCAGTAGTTGGTTCTAGAGAGAAATTTAATCTGGTTATAAAGCTTGAATTCTACTTATCTGCTTTTGAAAAACTGTACAAAGTTGAAGCAACTCATTTTATCTTTAGACTTTTTCTGAGCTTTGCTCTTCCACTGTGTGACCTAGATAGCAAAGGCAGAGAGCTCCAGAATTTCAGGACTTGAGTGGAACTTGGAGAATTTCCTATATAATTGCTTATTTTAAAGGAGGATAAAGTGTAGTCCAGAAAAGAAAAATAGCCTGCCACAAGGCTGTAAAGTGACCTGAAGGGAATAAGAGTTTGAAATGCCTGAACTCTCCTACTTTCTGTTCAGAAAGTTTTAAGGACTACAACTGGAATCTTGATTTCTGCTGTCTTTTGTGTTTGTGTGAAGTCCTCTGTCCTTATATAAGTCCTTGTATCTTGATGCCTGTGGTCTTAGTCACTTTTTAGTTGCTGAGACAAAATGCCTAACACCTACAATTTATTATTAATTAATTAATTTTTAAATTTAGTACCGGGTCTACAGGGCCTTACCACATAGGTCAGACTCATAGTAATCTTCCTGTTTTCAGCCACCCAAGTGCTGGGATCACAGGCATGCACCACCATGCCCAGTCTGTACCTTCAATTTAAAGGAAGAGAGATTTCTTTGACTCATGGCTTAAGCCTATAATTGGCTGGCTGCAAGGCAGAGGGGTGGGGGGCCTGGATGGAGGATAGCAACTCATGTCATGGCAGTACAGAAGTAGAGAGAGAATGAGGGAGTAGGGGGATAGAGATACACAGACAAGTACAATGCCTCAGGATCCAGCTACAGAACATTTTGCTCTGAGAACATGAGATCTTGGAGGATAATCCAGATCCAAACCACAATGCCTGGCTTCCAGGGCCACAGGCTTCCTCAAGCCAATCCCAGCCACAAGGAGGACTCCATGAACCCCAGACCTCATTTATTCTCTCTGAATCTCCTGTTCTTTTTTCTGCTAAACTTCCCTGAACCACACAATAGTCATATTTCCTTGTTCCTTTTCCCTTTCTCTTTCTCTCAGTTTCTCTCTCTCTCTCTCTCTCTCTCTCTCTCTCTCTCTCTCTCTCTCTCTCTCTCGAGAAAAAGTCTTGCTATGTATTCCAGGCTGGCATTGAATTCACTATGTATGCAGCCACAGACTCATGGTGATCCTCTTGCGTCAGCCCTCCTAGTGCTGAGATCACAGGACTGTATCACTATGCCTGACACCTTCCTTTATAAAAATGAAATATGGACAGAGTTTCATGGAAGCCTTTTTCAGGGCTTGTCTTAGTTACTTTTCTCTCATTGCTGGGACAAACACCCAACACTCAAAATGAGGGAAGAAAAGGTTTATTTAGCTCACAGTTACTGGAGGTTTCAGTCCATATTCAGCTGGCTCCAAGGCAGAGAGGCACCTGGCAGAGAACAACCTTTCATGGCAGAGGGCTAAGGGCAACAGAGCAGGGAGAGCTCTCAAACAGCTAACTACTCTTGCTCCCTTACATTGAAATGTAAATCACCTGCCCCAGGGGAGGGGCAGTACCCATTTCCACAATAATCAACTACAAATTCCAAAAGCAGCCCCATGACTGCGTGAGGCTTTAGTGGGACACCTAGACACAAACCATATAGGGCTGGAGTGTAAGTGATGCTGACACACTTGCTGATGGGCTTGCATAAGTAATAATGAGGAGACAAACACTCTGCAGTCTCAAGGACCCAGTCTCCTGCTACTCTCCCTGGTGCAGGCCCTTTCTTCTTGTGTCTTAATCACACCAGTCAGAGTCCAAAGTCTTTGTCCTAGAGCTTTCTGCATCCTGCAGTCAGCAGGGTTTCCTCTAGCAACTCTTTCAGATTCCGTGATTGGCCCATATAAAATAGCTGGCTTCCTATGCTGCACTACTCCCCATCTAAAATCCCTTGATCATTACTAAGTGGCAGATATTACAGCATATTCTATTTGTTTTTAAGTACATACATTGTCAGTCTTTCTTTAAATATATTTAGAGAAGACATTTTGTATGTCTTCTTCATTGTTGTATTAGTAATGCCCAAGAAAGAGCCTGACATATATGATCATCAGTAAATATCTACTATATCAGCATATGAATGAAGTACTTGCTAAATATGTGTATGCAAGTGAATAGATACTTGTCATAGTCTTTTTAGTATATACAGTTACATCTTTCAGTTTCCCAGGTTACAAGGTTCCTTCTCTGTTGAGTGCTGACCTTCTTGGTCAGTACTCATATCTGCTGCCACAACTTAAGATTCTAGGAATGGATAAAGAAAATATGATCTACACAGTGGAGTACTTTCCAGCCATACATAAAGCAAGATACATTTAAGTCATTGGCAAGAAGACAGATGGATCGTGAGATCACAATACTGAGTGAAGTAGAACAGACACAGAAGGGTAAATATCACATGGCTTCTCTATTTATGGGAGACCCAAGATGTAAATAATTTAAAGAGCAAAATGAAAGAGAGATTGTAGGAAACAGAGGGCTTGGCTATAGAGATGGCAAGGAGGTCAGAGGAACGGTTAGAATGCAGGACAGAAAGGAAATAAAAATATCCATATGTTACATACATGTACATGTAATGTATCAATTCTCCAAGATAAATGTAGTTCTATGTACTGCAAATGTATAGTAACACAATTTTAGAATATTTTTTATGGAATTTCATTTGCAACTGCACCAATGATGGAGGAGAATTTTCACACCCATTTTCTTAGTGCTTTGAAAAGAATGCCAAGCTGCTCTCAGGAAGCCTGAGTTCTTGCACCTTCTGATTTTCTTGTCCTTTAGACTCTTTCACTCTTTGGACCTGAGTTCCTTTTTTGTTTGTGCCTCTCAGTTTTCACAGTGCTGTGGTTGGAGGAACATCAGCATCCTGAAGGCTTTGCCTCAGGTAGCATGGCTGTGCCTTGGGAGAGTCAACAAGGAGGACCAAGAAAGGGCTCAGACATAGGGAACCAAACAGGAATTGGTTATTCAGAGTCAGACACATGCTGAAGACCTGGCTTGGTATACCACAGGGAGGCTCAGTGACTGAATTTCATGGTCAGCATAAGAAAAGATTTAGTTTTAATTTTTCAACTAGCTCCTTCATTTCTCACATTTTAAAAGATTGTTGAAGGACCCTGGGATAAGATGAGACCAGAGAGCTCTAGGATGTTGCATAGGGGGTATAAATTACTGCAGGATGACTGGTTTACCTGCAATCATTCAGGCTGCTGGGATGGGAGAGGCAATGCTCCCTCTAAGCTTTTGATCTCCAGGAAGAGGCATTTTCCTGATGAGTTCTAGAGCAAATGTCTGCCTTGCCTTATATTTGTCCACCCGGAGGGGGAAGAGCGAGTTTATTGTGGAGTTTGTGAGAGAAAATGACCAGCTTTTCCCTTTTGCATTCTTGCAGGGATCCTGCTGTCCTTTTAGCCAGGAGTGACTAGGAGTTTTTAATTTCTGTCCATACAAGAAGAATGTGTCTGCCCAATCTTAGGAGTTGCTTTAGAAACCTCATGTGTACAAAGATATACTGCACTATCCAATATCAGTTTCTTACAATAATCAGAGTGATCTTTTGGACTCCATAAGCCTTTCTTGTCAATATTTTCTTTCACTTGAGTTAGACATTGTATGGAAAGAGGAGGGATATTCATCTCTTTAACACTACCCCTAGTATTAGTGTGTCTGGCATTTGTCAATGCCTGCTGAGTATCTACAATGTACCCAGTAGTGTAACCATAGGGGAAATGGATGGACAACTTCTATTAGTAGAGCATGTACTATACAGCAGATATATTGGGGATCCTTTACACATGTTCTCACTTAAATCACCAAATGACTTAATAAGTAACAATAGTAAAACTATTGAGCCCATGTACAGACGAGATTCCTATGTCTCAAAACAGTAAATCAAAACCAAAACCAAAACTTAAACTTGCCCCTAATATGCATGGGTAATAAATGGAAAATTCACAGCATGCATTTTCCTGTTTTTGACAGCCAGTGCTATATTATCAGATGTGATTTCCATTTTCCAACTTATAGTCTACTA
>PVKN010034096.1:0-11896 GCA_004027915.1 Capromys pilorides
CTTCTAGCCAGAGTAATTTATTGTGACAGACTTAAGTTACATTTGAGTAACTATGGGAAAATTTGAAGAAAAAGAGCTTATTCATCATTTTGGAACAGAAAATATTGTTCACTGTGTATTGCCAATATATTGCAAATTTAATAACTCATTTTACCCCCCCCCCCAAATCAGTAAATATATACTGTTTCTATTAATATAAATTTATCCAAATTTCTGCTAGTTTAATAACACTTTAAAAAGCATACTTTGGATATTTAAAGCTGTCAAATATCCATGAAGGTAACAGCATTGGCAATCCTGTCGCACAGCTTAAATGTGTTTACTAATTAACAATAATTGGGTGACCTGGTCATTTCCAGCAACCTGCTCTCTTGATTACTATCTTTTTAAATTTTTTTTTATTACTTTTAAATTTTATTTTATTATTTTTTAATTTTTTATTTTGGATAAGAAAAAACAATATGATAGTTTCAAAACACATTAGTAGTGCATTTATAATAATTGACTCATTGAATATTGTTGTTCTCATAATAGGTATACAGAGCACAGGATGTAGACATGATAAATTTTCTAATCCATGTTAGTAGGAGAGGAAAAAAAAGAAAAAAAATTCTTCTTTTTGTACAAAGAGGGAGTAGTTGTATACATAGTCCAATGTTTCATAATTGCAGTGGGTTACCGGTGAAACTGGAAATGCTGGAGGCTGTTGGTATAAGTTTCTTATAGTTCATCATACTAGTCTAGCTCTGTGTTTTATGCCTTGTAATTAAGCTTTTCTGCTGGGTGATGAAGGCCAGACCTGTATAACAGAACATTCATCTTTTGTATCTTCCAGGGTCAAATCCTCTCAGGATTAACTTTGGAACCATGTACAGTGCTTTATAGAACTGTTGCCAGTGTCAGCCACTAGGACGAATCACAGCCATTGCTCGACCAGTTTGCTCTCTGGGAAAGCCCGAGAGAATGGTTTTTCTCTAGGTGACTCTCCTTAGGCATACTATATTTCATTTATCCATTTCCTCTAAGGTCCCTTAATCTCCTTGAACAGAAAATTTGGGAAAATACTGAGTTATAGGATATTACAGCACAGGTTCCCTTATGTCCTGAGTCCTCACTGACCTTGAAGGGCTAGGGCTAAAATGTTGGCTATCCTCGTAGCCCTTCTTTGTCTCCAATTTTTGGTAAGTAAACTAACATTCTCAACCCTCCAGCAGAGAAGCTTCATGATACTATTACTCTATAACATAGGTAATTGAGCTTAGCATCACTGTCTTTCTGAGTATCAAACATCTTTGACTTATCTTGCCATTGGTATTTTCTGTCAATCATTGATAGTCTAATAAATATCTTCAAAATTTGATAAAAGCATTTACACAGTTTTACACAGACATTTAGAAATCGGAGGATGTACAAAATTGTAGCCTTTCAAGTGTGTGGCATTTTGCCTAGTCTCTTACTCTCACTTAATAGCCTTTTTTGTTTACCATTTACATGAGAGGGTGTATAGCAGTAACTGAGTTTACACTGGAAGCAGTACACATCTAAAAGACCAGTACAACATGCATTCCAAGCATAGTTTCAGTGTTGCACGCTGCTATCATCAATGAGAAAAATCTATTAAAGGTTCCTAGGACCAATATTGAACTCATCCTGTGTACATAAGTGTATGGTTTTGCTCCTGCTATGTTTACTTTCTTTTCTGCTTCTAGTCACTTCGTTGTTTAATCCATAAGTCTTTGATTTCTATTCAGCTGTGTTATGCCTTTCCATTTTTATTTCTTATTTCGAGTTCTTACCCTAGGGAGACTATACGATACTTACACATGTAGGTCTGGTTTATTTCACTTATGAGTATATATTCAATATACATCCATTTATATATGAAGTCTTCCAGTTTATCATTCTTTATAACTGAGTATTATTCCATTGAATAAAAGTGTCACATCTTTTTCAGCCATTCTTCAAATGATGGACATTTTGGTTGTTTCTAAGATTTGACTATTATAAACTGGGCTGCTGTAAACATAGATGCACAGATATTGCTATGGTATGATGTTTTCAGTTCTTCTGAAAAAATTCCCAGTAAGGGTATAGCTGTATTGAATGGGATTTCCAGTTCTAGTTTATTAAGGAGTCACCACACTGCTTTCATAATGGTTGCACAAATCTACGTTCCCACCAGCAGTGAAGAAGGTTCCCGTTTACCCACAGCCTCTCCAAGATTGGTTTTGGTTGATTTCTTTATGATAGCCATTCTTTCTGGGGTGAGATGGTATCTAAGTATTGTTTTAATTTGCATTTCACAGATAGCTAGTGATGTAGAGCATCTCTTCATGTACTTATAGGATTGTTGAATTTCTTTCTCTGAGATGTTTGTGTTCATCTAGAATGCCCATTTCTGGATTGAGTATTTGAATTTTGGGACCCTAATGGCTTTTAGTTAGATAGAAGACCTTTGGGTTCTAGATAGACGTCCTTTGTGTGAATACTTACTAGTTAAAATCTTTTCAAAACTTTTGGGTTGTCTTTTCACTCTATTGGTAATTTCTTTTGACATGCAAAAAATTCTTAGCCAAGGGAGGTCTCATTTATTGATGCTTTTTGGGGTTTAGTGTGCATTTTGATTTTTGTCCATAAACTTTTTGCCTACCCCGATGTTTTCAAGATTTTCTCCAACTTTCTCTTCCAGGAGATTTAATGTTTCTCTTTTAATATTTAGATCTTTAATCCATTTTGACTTTAGTTCAGTTCATGGTGATAGACTTGGATCAAGTTTTAGTTTTCGATATGTAGAGAGCCAGTTTTTCCAGCACCACTTGTTAAAGAGGCTTTCTTTCTTCCAGTAAGTGTGTTTGGCCCTTTGTCAAAGTTAAGTTGGCTGAGTGTGTTTGTGTTTGCTTCTGCATCTTCTAATCTATTCCATTGATCCTCAGGTTTAGTTTTTTGCCAATACCATGCTGATTTTATTACTGTAGCTTTATAGTATAACTTTCAGTCAGGAATTGTCATGCCTCCTCCCTTACCTTTGTTGGCCAGAATTATCTTTGCAAATTTGGGTATTTTTTGGTTCCAAATAAATTTTAGGAATGATTTCTCCAATGCTGTGAGGCATGTTAATAGTATATTGATAGGAATTGCATTAAATCTGTGTAACAATTTAGGGAGTATGACCATCTTCACAATGTTGGTTCTTCCTATCCACTAGCAGGGAATATCTTTCCGTTTTCTGAGTTCTTCTAGGATCTCTTTTTTCAGAGTACTGTAGTTTTCATTGAAAAGTTCTTTCACTTCCTTAGTTAGGACGATTCCTAAGTATTTCATTTTTGTTTGTGCTTTCACAAAAGGTACTGTTTCTCTAATTTCTCTCTAAGTACGTTTGTTTTCTGTGTAGAGGAATGCTATTGACTTTTCTGTGTTGACTTTGTAAACCGCTGTGCTACTGAAATTGTGTATTAATTCTAGTAGCTTCTTGGTGGTGTTTTTTGGGTCTTCCAAGTAGATTATCATATCATCTGCAAATAGTGATAGTTTTACTTCTTCTTTACCTATTCTTATTCCTTTTATTTTTCTTTCTTCTCTAATGGCTGTAGCTAATGATTCCAGAACTACATTGAATAGGAGTGGTGATAGAGGACATCCTTGTCTTGTACCAGATTTGAGAGAAAAGACTTCAGTTTTTCTCCATTTAAAATTATATTAGCTGTTGGATTATCATAGATGGCTTTTATCAGGTTGAGGTAGAGGCCCTCTATGCCGATTTTCTGTACGACTTTGAACATGAATGAGTGTTGGACTTTGTCAAAGGCCCTTTCTGCATCAATAGAGACAATAATATGAATTTTGGTTTGGCTCTATTGATATAGTGTATTGCATTTATAGATTTGTGTATATTGAACCATCCTTGCATCCGTAGGATGAACCCTACATGGTCATGATTCATAATCTTCTTGGTGATTTGTTGTATTCTATTGGTGAGTATTTTATTGAGGATTTTTGCAACTATGTTCGTGAGAGAGATTGGCCTGTTGTTCTCTTTTTTAGTTGTATCTCTCTCTGGTTTTCATATCGGTGTAATACTTGCCTCTAATAATGATTTTGGAAGGATTGCTTCCATTTCAATTTCACTGAAGAGTTTGAGGAGTATTGGGATGATGTCTTTTATAAATTTCTGTAGAATTCAGTGGTGAATCCATCAGGTCCTGGACTTTTCTTTGTCAGTAGTCTTTTTATTATATTTTGTATTTCATTGTCTGTTATTGGGTTATTGAGAGTACTTATATTTTCTTGATTCAGTTTTGTTAATTTGTACCTTTCTAGAAATCTGTCCATTTCCTCTGTGGTATTCTTCAATTCTGTGAGAGTGAAGATTCTTGAAGTAGCTATATATGATCCTCTGAATCTCTGCTGGGTCTGTAGTAATTTCATCCATTTCATTCCTTATTGCTTGAATTTGAATCCTTTCTTTCCTCTTTTTGATGAGGTTAGCTAGGCACTTAGCAGTTTTGTTTAATCTTTCAAATAACCAGCTTTTTGATTTATTAATTCTTTGTATTGTTTTCGTTATCTCAATTAAATTAATCTTGGTTCTTATCTTTATAATTTCCTCTTGCCTTTGGGTTTTGGATTTTGTTTACTCTTCTGCTTCTAGTTGGTTTAGGCGCTGGATGAGAGTATTTATTTGTTGCCATCCTGTTTTCTTAATGTGTGAGCTCAAAGCTATAAATTTCCCTCTAAGAACTGCTTTCATTGCATCCCATAAATTCCAGTAGGTTGTTTTTGGATTTTCATTAAATTCCAGATATTGTTTAATTCCTTGTTTAATTTCGTATATAACCCACTGGTTGCTGAGAAGAATGTTGTTTAATTTCCATGTATTTCTGGAGTTCTTACAGTTTCTTTGGCCATTTATTTCCAATTTCATTGCACTATGGTCAGACAATATACATGGGATAATTTCTGTTTTCTTGCATATACTTAAGCATGACCTGTGGACTAATATGTGGTCTATTTTAGAAAATGTCCCATGTGCAGCTGAAAAGAATGTGTATTCTGAATTAGTTGGGTGGAACACTCTGTGTATGTCCACTAGGTTCAGTTGTTCCAAGTTCTGTTTCAGTTCTGCTACTTCTTTTCTAAGTTTTTGCCTCCTTGACCTATCTTTTTTAGATAGGGGGATATTAAGGTCTCCTATTAAGATTGTAGCATTGGATATTAGATTTTTCATGTCCATTAAGGTTTGTCTTATATAACATGCTGCTCCTGTGTTGGGTGCATGCATATTTATGAGTGTTACCTCTTCATCCTGAGTTTTTCCTCTAACCAGTATGTAGTGCCCTTCTTTGTTTTGTTTGATTAATCTTGGTTTGAAGTTTAGACTGTCTGCAAACAGGATTGCTACCCCTGCTGTTTTTTTAGGTGCTGGAGCATGTAGTATTGTTTTCCATCCTTTCACTTTTAGCCTATGAGTTTCTTTATGAGTAAAGTGTATTTCCTGTACGCAGCATATTTTTGGACTTTGCTTCCTTATCTACTATGCCAGTCTGTTTCCTTTAATTGGAGAATTGAGTCCATTTATATTGATGGTTATAATTGAAATGTATTGACTTAAGATTGACATGAATTTTGTTTACTTCTGTGTACCACTTTTTCTTCTGTGTTTAATTGTTTGCCCTATTTGGTGGGTTCTTTCTGTTCTCATTTGTTGAGTTTGGCTCATTTTGGTCCCTCTCTAAAATGTTTTTTTAGTATTCAGTTTACTGTTGACTTTGATGTCATGGAATTCTTTAGTTGTTCCTGTCGTGGAAGTATTTCACTTCTCTCTCGTACTGGAAAGAGAGTTTTGCAGGGTATAGCAGTCTGGGCTAAAATTTGTTTTCATGGAGGTCTTGAAGCACTCTGCTCCATGCTCTTCTTGTCTTCATGGGTTTTGAGGACAAATCTGCCATTATTCTGATGGGTTTTCCTTTAAATGTGATCAGTTTCTTTCCTCTATCTGCTTTTAATATGTTATTCTTCTGCTGGATTTCTGGGATCTTGATTATTATATGTCTTGATTTGTTTTTAGTTAGGTTGATGGTATTTGGAGTTCTCTATGCTTCAGTTACCTGAATATTCAATTGTTTTCTCATATTTGGGAAATTTTCTGCTATTACTTCTGCCCATATTCTTTTTTTTTTTAATCCCTTTTTGCCCAGGTTTTTAAGTTTATTTATTTATTCATGTTATGGCTGGCTCAGCCTGCCCTGGGGGTGGGGCTGGCGCAGCATGTGGTGCTGGGAATTGAACCACGGTCCCTTTGGTTGCTTAAACTTGCCTAAGCAGGCACTTTAGACCACTGAGCTATCTCACCAGCTCGTGCCCATATTTTTTTAATTTCATTTGTATTGATTCCTTCTTTCTCATTGATTCCTGTTAATCTGATGTTGTTCATTCTTGCATCATCTTTCAGATGTTGAATTATTTTTTCCTGCATCCTATGGTTTATAAGAGATCCTTTCTTACCTTTTCACTAGCTGTGACTGTGCCTCCAAGATCTGAAATTCTATCTTCACTTTTGTTCATATAGTTTTCCAGCTTGTGATTGAGATTTTATTTTCTTGTATATCTCTTTGAAACTGTCTCATGCCATCTATTTCTTTCTTATATTGCTCAGTCAGGGCTTCCATCATTTTTGTATTCTCTTCTAATTTTTTATCAATGTCTTCTTTAATATTACTTAAGTTTTTCATTATAATTATCCTTTCTCTCTCTAGTTCAGAGATTATTTCTGCTCTGCTCTCATCCTTACCTTTCTACAGTTGTTCCCCTATTTTAGATGCTATCAATTTAGAGATGTCTTTTTTTTCTTCTGAGGTTATCTCTGTTCTGTTTTCTTCTATATGTTTCTGCAGTTGTTTCTCCACTTCAGATTCTATTAATTCATGCATTTCTTTTTTGTAATTCAGGTGCTATCTCTGATCTGAGTTGCTCTATACATTTCTGCACTTGTCTTTCTACCTCAGATGCTGCCAATTCAGAGGTTTCAGCTGCATGGTTCCCATTTTCTTCCATGGTAGTGTTTCCTGTATTAGTCCAGGTGGGAGCAGGATCTGAGATTGTGTCTTACTCTTTGTCTTTATCATTTTGTATAGCAGTGATCTCTGCACTTTGGTGAAGTTATGCCGTCAGCACCTAAGGAAGTTTGGGTTCAGATCCACCAAGCTTGTTCCCCTCCAGCCATGCCTGGCTGCTGGTTGAAGCTCTGGTGGCTGGCTGGCACGAGGCCCAATGGGTCAGGATTGTAGTTGTAGTTGGAGCTCCAAGGAATGGATGTAGCGCTGGGGAGTGTCTTTACCTGGTCTCCTAGGGCTGGTCCCAGTGGTGGGTGGAGTTCACAGGATCTTGATTACTATCTTGAAAGCAAAGCCAGCTGCTAATTATATTAACAGCAATACCTTGGGAATCATCCTAATCCATTTTATTGGACCAAGAATTATTGCTAATCAAATTCAGAGAGTTGAAGTGTTCCAAATTTGAAAATTTAGGCTTGCTGTGCATCAACATAAAGATGGATATCCATGAAAGCAGAACAGGCTTGGAGGTGCACGCCTGCTATGTGGGAAGCTGGGGCATGAGGGTGCAGCTCAAACTCAGCTGAAGGAAGTAACTTTGTGTCAGCCTGTCATGAAAAGGAGAAGATATGTGTTCAGTGTGAAGGTAGTGGACTCACTTTGCAGTATTGCATAAAAAGAAGAAAAAAGATTTGTATGAAAGTTAAAAAAAAGTAGAATTTTTTTAAGAAAATAGGTTTTTCTGTAAGTATAAGAGTTGTATTTTAGGACTGGCCATATAGCTCAGTGAATTAAAGTGCCTCCAAGCAGGTGCAGGAGCCAGAGTTTGATCAGTTGTATCTGGGTGTGGTGGCACGCTCCTGTAATCCCAGCTCTTGGAACTCTAAAGAGGCAGAGAACTATGAGTTCGATCTAGTAGTGAGACCCTGAAAACCCTGTAGACCTTTCCTTAAAATACAAAAATACAACATACATACATATGTACGTACATACATACATACATGCATACATATAAGGACTACATTAAGAGTTGTATTTTGATTTTTCTATGCATTTAACCCTTGTTAGGTGATGGAAAACAAGTATATAATAAAACTATTTCTATCTTAGATGTTTGTTACATTGCTGAAAGGAAAGAGAATTGTAAAGAGAATTTGATATGAAACACAAAACTGTAAAAACTGTGACATTGTAGGCAGAAATTCAAAAAATGTCTTTTGCTGAGGGAAGAGCCTAAGAAAAGATTTAAAAAACAGGATGTAGATGTACTTAGGGTTTTCTTCCAGTCCTCACCCACTGCTCTTCCCAACTTCCTGACATTTGCTTTCTGTCCATGGGTGAGGAGCCCAATGAGACTCTAACCACTGACATCATGGGCAATGTCTCTGGACTTTAGCTCTTTCTCTGGAATCAGAGACTTTAGTGATAATAAATACTTTGATACAATTTTAAAAGACTGAAGTAAAGAGTATTAACATTATCATTTGAAGTGTGCTGTTGGTAGCTCTTTATCAGCAACAGTTATGCATTCTTCCACTCACTCATTTGGGTGGGTTTAATGATTTAAGAGCTATTTTGTGAAAGACAACAAGCTACAGATGAAGAGAAAGCAAAATAATAATAATAATAATAATAATAATAATAATAATAATAATAATAATGTCTTTCTACAGGAGCCTAGCAACACATGTACACGTCCCCATAACAAATTTAGTTAACTCTGATAGCATGTACAGAAGTGTAAGGAAAATTTGAAAGGGCAGTGTGTGAGTCAAAAGGAAACAGTGATCATTTCTCTGAGACAAATGAGGGGAAATTCCTGCTGGATGTGGCATTTGCACATAAGCCTGCATGACTCAAAGGAATCAGCTAGGCAAAAACCTAGGGGAACAATGTTCTGAACATAAAGCCCAGAATGTGGCAAAGGATTTAGGGCATTTGATGGGCTAAAAGGACTAAGGAATTAAGTACACTCATCCCCAAGGAGAATGACAAAATTGAACAACATGCAGGCAGAAGCACTGAAAGACCAAGAAATCTACAGGGAAAGCTTATTTGGATCACAGCAAAAAAATGATTGGTAGAATGTTAAGCGGGTCAGTGATACAATCTGAAAAATGGCACATTCCTGAAGGCAAAGATTATTGAAATGGATAATGGCAGAGGAAATCAAAGGCACATATACAGCAATAGGTTCTGAAATGAAATCAGGCATCTTCCTCATTTTATTTTCTACATGAAACACACTTGAGTTTGGCTAGCAACTAATCTGTGTATAATTTACTTAATGTATTGTATTCTCTATGAAAATGATTGATGTACAAAA
Source organism: Capromys pilorides (assembly GCA_004027915.1). Lineage (NCBI taxonomy): Eukaryota > Metazoa > Chordata > Mammalia > Rodentia > Capromyidae > Capromys > Capromys pilorides. The sequence continues at coordinate 9,376 of PVKN010034096.1, forward strand.
AATGTCTCTTCTGTTACAGATAATCCATCATATATTGTAATATTCACCTGCAATAACCAATTTTTTTCCTTAATAAAAATCAAATTTATCAGGGGGTGGTGGGCTCAATCCCTAGGCCTGCTGTGATGTCCCTGCCCCTAGGGCATGCTGAGATGCCAGTTGAGACTGGGCATGGTGACATCCACCTCTAATCCCAGCTCTTGGTAGACTATAAACAGGCAGATCACTATGACCTGGAATACCCTGTAGACCTTTCTCCTAAAAAAAACAAAACAAAACAAAACAAAAATCAAGTTTAAGCGGATAAAAATATTCAGTGAATGCTTGAACTAAAATTATATTTCTTTAAAGATACATTGCCAGACTGAGGAGTTAGCTCAACAGCTTAAGTGCCTGCCTATCAAGCACAAGGTTCTGAGTTCAATCCCTGATATAAAATAATTTTAAAAGATTCATTAACATTTATCCCTTTCGGAATACTCTTTCTTCTCACTTTTGAACACATTAATCCCAACTTTCCTGACACTTTTTGAAAAAGTCCTGAAATATTTATTCTTTATGTTTATTTTGACACTGAATTAGAGCTGGGAGTCTCAGAGTGGCATATCTGGTGAGTAAAGCAAGTGAAGACATATTATAATGGTTTCATCTTACAGAAACTGCCATGAGCATTTTAATATATTCAGAAAACCAAGTCGAGGAATATAAACTAAGAATACAAAAGCAAACTTCCAGAATTGTTCTGGAAAAAAGCAATAGTATGGTATGACAGTGGGTAAATTGTAAAAGAGTATTGTTAGACGATAGTAATAAATGTGTTAATTTTGTTCTTTCTGTTGGCCAGCCCAGGTCCCGAAAGGGAAGAAGGCCAAGGCAAGAAGGGGACCCCGGCCCTTGCTGTCATGAAGAAGCAGGAGGCCAACAAGTTTGCAAATCCCTCATTTGAGAAGAGGCCAAAGAATTTTGGCATTGAACAGGACATCCAGCACAAGAGAGACCTCACCTGCTTTGTCGAATGGCCCTGCCACATCCAGCTGCAGCAACAGAGGGCTATCCTGTACAAGTATCTGAAGGTGCCCCCTGCGATGAACCAGTTTACCCAGGCCTTGGACCGTCAAACAGCTACTGAGCTGCTTAAGCTCTCCCACAAGTTCACACTAGAGACCAAGCAAGAGAAGAAGCAAGGCTGTTGCCCCAGGCAGAGAAGAACGCTGCTGGCAAAGGGGATGTCCCCACTAAGAGGCCACTGGTCCTCAAGGCAGGTGTCAACACTGTCACCACTCTGGTAGAGAACAAGAAGGCTCAGTTTGTGGTGATTCTGCGGATGTGGACCCCATTGAGCTGGTGGGGTTCCTGATTGCCCTGTGTTGCAAGATGGGGGTCCCTTACTGCATCATCAAGGAGAACGCCAGGCTGGGGCATCTGGTCCACAAGAACAGCTATATCACTGTTACCTTCACCTAAGCCAACTCAGAAGACAAATGCATGCTGGCTAAGCCAGTGAAGGCCATCAGGACCAACTACAATGACAGACATAATGAGATCTGCCATCACTGGGGAGGCAATGTTCTGGGTCCAAAATCTGTGGCTCATTTTGCTAAGCTGGAGAAAGCAAAGGCTAAAGAGTGTGGTGCTAAACTGGGCTAAGTTTGCTCTTGAGTGTTCTGTACATGAAAATAATAAACTGTCCTTAATCTGATGTAAAAATGTTAATTTTCTTATAAAAAAAATTTAATCATTAGATTCATTTTATTTTTTAGTGCCAGTCATATTGTGTAATCTTCACACAGATGATATTGGAATATGGTCATCACCAAGACCTTAGATACTTACCAGAACTGCCCATGTCTTAATATAGATACCCTGCTGTCTTAGTTACTCTTCTCTCATGGCTGGGATAAATACCTGACACTCAAAATGAGGGAAGGAAAGATCTATTTAGCTCACAGTTAGTGGAGGTTTCAGTCCATATTCAGCTGGCTCCAGGACAGAGAGACACATGGCAGAAAACAACCTTTAATGACATCTGGCAAAGAACAAGAGTGGCAGGGAGACACATAGCAGCAACTCAAGCAGCTAAATTCTCTTCCTTTCTTACACTAAAATGCAAATCACCTGCCCCATGAGTGGTGCAGCACCCATTTCCACAAGAAGCAATTACAATTTCCAGAAGCCTCCCCAAGACTGCATGAGGCTTTGGGGGGACACCTACACAAAAACCGTAACACCTGCTTATATAGAAGTACTTGCTCTACATGATTGAGATAAGTTCAATTAAGAGTCTAAATCAAGCTGAGTTTCTTTATCATATCACAAGCTTTGCATTACACCATGAGGTCTATTCTGTTCTATATCTATGAAAATTCAGGAGCATCCACTTATTGAGTTCTTTCTTTGCACTCTGCTCTTCCAGATTACTGCAAAGCATACATCAGATGGCTAATTAACTTAAGGCCTACCCATCAAGATTTGAAATGGCACAATTGCTATACTTTCCCAGGTATTCTAGGAAAATGTATGC
>PVKN010034097.1:0-11887 GCA_004027915.1 Capromys pilorides
AATACTGAACCAACCTCGCATTGCTGGAATTAAATCCCTCTCCCCTTAGTCTTACTGAATTGCTTTCCTAGTATAATGATGTTTAAGTCCATCTTGTGCTGCTGTCACAGAAAACCAGAAAAAAAAAATGATGTATAAAGTATAAAAATAGAAAATGATTGCCCATAATTCTGGAGGCCCAGAAGTCCAAGATTGGGGAGCTGGTATGTGGCGAGGGCCTTTGTGGTGTGACTCCGTGCAGAAAGCAGAGCAGAAGGAAGTGGGGGGGTGCTGTGTGCAGCCTCTCATCCTGTGCTTGTGGCACGTGCCGGGGCCATCAACACACTGGTGAGGGCAGAGCTGCCATCCCTGCCCTGGCCCTGTCTTACACCCCACTTCCTTGGGCATTAAGTCTCTGAGGCAAGCCTTTTGGTGGGACACCTTGACCCAGCAGCAGATGTTGGCTTTGTTTGCTAGTGTTTGTATGTGGTCCTTGTTTAGGTACCAACGTTGTATTTGCTTCAGAAAGGTCATTTGGAAGTTTCCCTTTATTTTTTTATGCACCAAAGGATTTATGTAACATGGAAACCGGCTGGTGTTGAAAGGTTTATACTGTCTGTGAAATTCGTTAGGCCTGGCACTTTGGTTGTGGGAAATTCTCTTAAAGTTTTTTCTGTTTATTCTATAAAGAGTGATCTTTAAAGCTTTCTATCTCTGATTATGTCATTTTGGTAAGCTGTCCTTTTCTAGGCAATTATCCATTTGATCTACACTTCCAGATTTAATTGCATAACAAGTTGCAAAGTAGTCTCATGAAATTTTAAAGTTCCACTTTTTATAAATATCTCGCCTGTTTGTTTATGTAATGTATTTAGGGCAGGGTCTATAAGGTCTTGCTACACAGATTGGACTCATAGTGATCTTCCTGTTTTCAGCCTCCCCAGCGCTAGGATTACAGGCGCGTGCCACCATGCCCAGTTTATCTCCCCATTTTATATTGGGTTTATTCTTCTTTTCTTGACTGAGTTAGTAGCTTGTCTATTTTGTTAATTGTTTTCTAAAAACCATAAATCCCTTGTCTTCTAATTTTCTATTTCACCAATTTTTGAGTTTATTATGCTTTCTTTGCTCCGTCTTTTGTTTTTCTTAAGTTTTTTTCTGTCTTTTAAATTGGGAATTTAATTTGTTTTCCTTTTTTTTATCTGCCTATGGCTATGGATTTTCCTTTTGTTATTGCTTTTAATATATCAAGTTTTGGCCTGCTATGTTTCCATTATATTAATTAATTTTAGAATAAGGAGCCCCCTGGTAATTTCTGAGTAATGTAACTGGCCAAATCTAAATAATTAAGTTTAGTTCTCAATGAGTAGTCCTAGAAATTAAATGTGTTTTTTGTTTTGTTCGTTCCCCCCAGTCCTAAGGATCAAGGCTAGAGTCACTCTACCCTCTACTGATGAGTTACACCCCTAGGCCTTTTAAGACCGTGTCTTGATAAGTTGCCCAGATGAGACTCGAACTTGTACTCTTCCATCTCAGCCTTCCTCGGTGCTGGGATTACAGGCATATGTGGCTGTGCCTTTTTCTCCCTGTGGCTTTTCCACTTCTCCTACAAAAGGCAGCAGTTTGGGTAACATTTGTGTTCCCAGTATCTAGCAAGACAACACATTCTCAGCTTTTCCACAAATAAGTTACTGGGCACCTTCTGTGGACCAGTCTCTGAGCTAGCCAGACATGGGGATAAAACTAGAGGCCAAGACAAACACATGCCTTTGTCTTTGGGAGTCCCCAGTCCAACTAAGGGGACATCTCTCATGCCAATGGTTTCTAATAATGTAGCTATTATGCAGACACCGAGCACTTCATGGTGAGGGAAGGAGGAGGCAGGAGGCTGAGAGTCGCGGTGTTTCCATCTTGCTGTCCTCCATCCATTCGTTAATAGCGAGTCCTTAGGGAGTACCTGGCATTGTGTTGTGAGACTTGTAGATGTTAACTTAAACCCTACAGAGTTTAAATTAACTCAGAGTTGGGTTCCTCTGTTCCCAAGAGAGAAACCAAGGCTGAGAGATAAGTGTCGTGGCCTTGATCATGTCAAGAGTTGCTGGAGTGGGCCGTTACCACCAGACGGTCAGCGCTGTACCGTCTACGCCATGTTCTCGACTGTTTCATCTCATGAGTTTCCAAGCCAGGGCACTGTGGGAAGAGTGCTGAGATCCGTGCAGTAGGAACCTTTGGTTCCAGACGTCACTGGAAGCAGCTCAGGTGTGAAGGGGCATCCACAGTCTCGTGGTTTCCTGGGTAGGTAGGGCAGAGCAGCCAGATGTCCAGCAGGCAGGGATGCAGTGAAGCCTGGGGAGGAATTTTGGGGGCAGATGCTAGCGCCAAGGGGGCTCTCTCCATCCTGGACTTGACCACACCACTCTGATCTCTTGTACCACCACAGTGTCCTCCCCCAAGCTGAAGACCGTGGCTGTCTTTGCCCTTGACTTCTACCCTGACCCCTGTACCTTTTCCTTATATCAGCCTGAAAGACTCAGGGGAAGGCTGTAGGAATGAAGTACCCCCCCCCAAGAGGATCCCACCCTAGTAAGTGGATGGTGCGTGTCTTACCAAGATTAGTAAAGGAGAGGAGTTACAAATTGGAAGCTGCTAGGTGCATCATGTGCAAAGTGCCATACTATAAATCCATGCGAGGGTTTAAGGGAAGCAAGCTTTTCCATGGGGAGAATAAGGAATTCTAGAATCAGGAAATGGGATGCAAGAAGAAAGTTCCAGAACAAGAAAGCAAAAGTATGTTCAGGAACCAAGAGCAGGTGCCTCTCCGTGACTGCAGGGGGCAGAGTGTAGGACGACTCCCCGAGATAGGCACAGATAGGCACAGAAACCGGAGGAGGGCCTGGAAGAGTGTCACACTCCCTGCTGGCTCCTGAGGGGGCTGGGCTGGGACCTGGCACCCCAACAGAGGCTCAAGGCCAGGCTTGCTGCCAGGGCTGGTTCATGCATTATTCTCTGTCAGCAGCCCTGCAGGTCAAACCTCCACAGCCTTGTCCTACAGACAGGGACCTAAGGCTCCTGGAAGTTGAGTCTCTCATAGTCAAGCTCAGCTCTTTCCTTGGTACCAGCGACTGGCCAAGTGGTCTTAAGCTTTCTGAAGCAAGGCCATCTACTGAATTATTCTCAGGGCCAAGGGTCCTAAGACCTGCATGTTCGTTGGCTTCCTGAAGAAGCTGAGAATAGGTGCTCTGGCCCGAAGGGTTGAAAATCAGCTTAGCTTCAAGAAACTCCCAGGTTATAACATCTTTAAAACCCACAAGAGAAGTTGGTGACCTTTTCCCCCTTGAGTTTGGCCTCATTGCCCATCAGGCCCCAAAATAGTGACTTGTGACAACTTAATGCTGTGTAGCCCTTGGCCTGAGTCAGAGGGAAAAGGCTGACTGTGTGTGGCGCGTGTTCATTCCTGCTCCCTGCCAGTCGCCATCCCAGGGCAGGGCTGGCCTCTCTGTGACCACCTCGGCACTGACAGGACTTCAAGCACGTCTCTGGCCTCTGCTGCTGGCTGAAGTTTCTCTAATGCTGTATTTAGCACTGGGATCTGTGAAGCCAGCAGCTCTCTAAAGCAACAGGCTGTGTGTTTCTCTTGTTATCATAACAGCTGTGTCCCCTGACTCTGCAGCTCAGTAGCAGGACTCCCCTGGACGGTGGCTCCTCCAGATGTGCCCCCAAGCAGGCCAGATATGAGCCTGTAGGCATGAAAAACAGGAAGACCGGAGAAGCAAAGCAGACAGCAGGATTCAATTACCCAAAAGGAAGCTATATTATTGATCTGCCTTTTAAAGGCATCTGCCTGCAAGGGAGAACTGTCGAGGGAGAGCTGTGGGCTGCAGATGGAAATTTCCACAGCAGAACCTCCCATTATTTTGCAGTACAAAAGCTGGTTGGATTCTAGGCTGGGCATCTTCCCAAACCTTTTCATTCAGGTGACAGGCTCTCCCAGATGACTCACAGGAGAGTGTTCCCCAGGTCAGTAACACCCCAGGACACACAGAGCCCCACAGCAGTATGAAGTCAGATTTGGATCCAGCTCCCAGCTGGCCTCCACATTAGCAACTGTCGTGGGCGGGCTTCAGCCCAGGGGCTCCGTAGGTCACAGCTGTGAGCACTAAACATTCCCGAAGAATGGGAAGGTAATTTTACAGGACTGCTTTCGCCGGAAAGAACCTCGAAGCCCACTGTAATGGGTCTTTAGAAGAGAGGAGCTAGAGCATGGTTGGCATGCATAGGTTGTCGGCAGCCAAGTCAGCGCCTCTGAGGTTGTGCCATCTGGCTGGTGTCCTGGAGTCCCTGCAGTAACCCACGCTCATTTACTTTATCTTTAGCATCGTAGGTGTTTTCCTTGTTGCCCTTGGTATAGCAGGAAACCTAAAAACAAATTGGGAGTCCCCAGGGAGCCACCAGGCAGCCACTCCAGGTGTCAGCCACCTCCTTTTCAGGCGTGGGCCCGCAGTTGTTTCTCCGTGGCCCAGGCTGCAGCCGCCCGCGTTGTTCTTCCTAGGAGGCAGTGGCCACAATAGTGGTCCTTTTGTAACGTGTCCCGCTCTTGGGTTGAGAGCATGTGTAAAGACTCAAAGCACTCATTGCGGGGAGGTGTTTGTAAATCAGTTGAGCGGAAAATGACTCAGGGGTCAAGGTCATTGATCCCCAGGCCCTGTGGGGTGGATGTGGGCTCCACAGGGCCCATGTGAGCCTTCCTTGCCTGCTGTCAGCGGGGCGCTGGTGAGGATCCCAGGTCCCCTGGCATCGTGAGCTGCAGGAAGGAGGAGCTCTTCTGAGGTCAGGACCCCACAGCCCACGCTCAGCCCCTCTACTTTTGCTGTCCCTTAGGAACCACAGGTGGGCAGTGGACGCAGACCCAGCCGCTTTGTTCTTCAAATATCGGAACTTGGGTATAGGGCAGGCCTGGCAGGTGGGCAGTGCCTCCGAAGTTCCCGAGTTGGCGTTGTGGCCCAGAGGGGTGGAGAATCGCGGGTGAGATAAGCCATCCAGGCCTCAGGCTGGCTGGTGAATTGGCAGAGCTTTGCCGCTTTGGAAGGACAGTGAGTTGATGGGTGAAGGACAGGCACGGGAGGAGGAGCCAAACCCCGGAAGCAAATACCTGAATAACCTTAAGTGAGTTGAAGAGACTGTGGTCAACAGTGGCAGGCGCAGGGGGCACCGACTCCAGGAAGATGGGAGATCGATGAGCTCCACGGCATCAGCAACACGTGCCAGGACAGGTTCAGCTTCCGAAGAGTCTGTGCCCACTGCTCGGGCCGCCTCGCCAGCAGGCCAGCCTGACCCACACACAGCACGAGCCCCGCCTCCGGGGTTAGTGCCCAGCAGGCGCCACCCGCGCAGCGAGTCCTGCTGACGTGCCTGTCTTTAAACGTTTGTGTTACAGTTGTACTGGAGAAAGATGATGGTAGCTTGCTCCAAGACAGTGGCGAGGGGCTGGAGCAAAGTCCCGGGGGAGTCCAGGGATGGCAGTGAGGGCATAGAGCCCACGGCACTTGACAACTTGGAGGTGAGGAGAGAGGATGTGACAAGCATGGCGTCCACCCCAGGGGCTGGCTCTCAGGAGACATCAGGGACTCCCTAGGAGCCGCTGTGTGGGTGGGGGCCTCTGGGCTTCCCTCTGTCCTTCATTTCCCATTTCCCTCGGCAGCTGAGGGTCCTTCTTCCCACTTAGTTTCTCCCACAGGAGGCTCCCTATCCACTCGCCCCCACGAACCCTAAGGTCTTGGGGATTAGTGGCTCTCAGAGAAAGGGTTCGGGGGTTCTGTGTGTGAGAGGCAGAGAAAGTGGGTGGAGAGTGCGTTTTCTCAAACACTCCGCTGCCTTCTCCCTGGGTCTCCCCACTACCTCAGCCTCCTCCTCTCCGGGTGGTCTCCAGCTGGCCTCCTTGCCGTCCTTCAGTTCTCAGCCCTCCTTTGCCCGCCACCCACCTGCCCCTCCTTTTGTTCTCTCATGCGGCCCCCATTGCTGGTCTTCATAGTTGTCAACACAAGTTCTGACAACATGTCCTGTGTGCAGTGCTGGTGGTGTCCCCATCCCAACGGAAGCCCGAGAGGTAGGCACACAGCACGGAGGCGGGCACAGGGTTGGCGAGCCACAGGTGCTCAACCACAAGGGCGGCAGAAAGGAAGCCACGCAGGTGTGGAGGACGGGGCTGTCCCCAGTCCTCCCCTGATCTTGATGGGCCTCCACAGAGGAGCGCAGTCTGCTACGCTGGATTTTGGTGGATCCTTTGTCTGTCTGCCTTACAGTGATTTGTAAATGAAAACATATTTTTAATTTTCTAAACTGTTGAAATCATTGTATGTGTCTGTGTCTGGTGGCTTCTGGAGTCTTTTCTTATTAGCCTTGGGGATTAACAGAAAATAGAAGCAGCATTGGTGGGCTTTTGGGTACTTCCTCCTCCTCCTCCATGGATGGAATGCAGCACCAGATGACACATGCACAGAGAAGGACTGATTTCAGATCCTCAGCATTAGAATAATTCATAAAATTTACCTTCCTCTGCCTTTCTTTTAAATTTTGCACCAAGAAAATGCAAATAATAATGTAATACGCGTGGTGAGGACTCCACGAGGAAAAGCATAGGCCCCTCTCTTTTTGTTACCTTGGTGTCATGGAGCCCACGGAGCCGTGTAATATAAGTGACGCTTCAGCTGGAGCCCTAGGAGTCCTTCCTGTGTTAACAAACAGGATGAGTTCCCTGGGCACTTTCATACCTGACACTCCCCAGTGGGAATGACTTAGGCTGGAGGACCAGGAGGGAGACAGCACCCCACCCCTCTACCCCTGCAGAGGGCACTGCTGCAGAAACAACCCAAGGAGTGGTTGCCATTTCAAGAGACCCCTCCAAAACAAATGTACTCCCTTGTCAGTTTGTTTATGGACGTGCCTGTGTGTCTAAGCCAGAATGCAGCCAACTTCCACCCCACAGCTGCGCCTAGCCGCCCTCCGTCTGCCTTACGTACGAATTGTGTAAATCGAGAATCACAGGCATAGGACTCGGCTTCCAGGGCTCCTGAGTACTTGGAAACCTGGCTTTTAGAACCTCAAAGGTTCATCAAAAATCATTTTTCAAAGTTTGCATCTAATATGTAAGATTATCATTCTCCTTATCAACATGAGAGACTGAACCCAGGGCCTTTGTATATCCCCACCCCACCTTTATTTTATTTTATATTTTATGTATTTAGGACAGGGTCTACAGGGTCTCACTACACGGACTGGACTTGTATTGATCCTCCTGTTTTCAGCCTCCCGAGCACTGGGGTTACAGGTGCGCACCACCACACCCAGTCTCAATCGCTGTCTCAGTGCACCCCAGGGGTTGGGGCCAGCAGGGCATATCAGGGATCTAACTCGGGTTGCTGTGCTCTGCCTAATCAGGTGCTTTAGCCTGCTGGCCCCCAACCCCACCTTTAATTTGGAGACAGGGTCTCCCTCAGTCACCAGGTGGTCCACTCTGGGCTTGAGCCCCCTGCTTCAGCTAGTTCCTTTCTTAATTGCCCTAGCTTTGTAAATGACTCTTAAGAGAAAGCAGCAGCGGGCACACAGCGCTGTTTCTGCCATGCACCTTCCCTGGCATGTGGTCTTGCACTCACAGCAGAGCTCCTTGACTGTAGCTTCAGTATCTGGCCAATCACGGGAGCCCTGTGCTCCAGTCATGTCTTATAGCTCCCTATGAAAATGTCCTTAGAGACTGGGCATAGAGGCGTGAGCCTGTAATCCCAGCGCTTGGGAGGCTCAAAACAGAAAGGATCGCTGTGAGTACAATCTGTGTAGTGAGACCCTGTGCACCCTGTATAAATACATTAAAAATAAATAAAAATAACATTTTAAAAATGTCCTTGGGGCTTATGCTTGCTTGCTTATTCACGCACTGATTCATTTAGTAACCATCACATCTGCCTGTGTGCTGGGGGCTGTGCTGGGTCTTGGAACACAAAACCCAGCAAGAGGAACGCAGTTGCTCAAGGCCAATGTAAAAGCGGCGTCCCCGACTATCTTCCTGCAAGGAAGAAAAACATACCTACTTTGTCATCGGAGGAATAGCAGAAACTCAAGGGATGGATTCTCACAGCCCCCGATGCAAAGTCAGAGAGTGGCAGTGACAAGTCAGGTCCCCGTCATTCATCTGGATTTCAGATTTCAGTTTGTTCACCATGCCGAAAAGCGAGAACCGCCCTGCGGTGGGCGGCTTCCCAGAGCAGCTCGGTGGCCTCCAAGAACAGTCACATGTGCAGGACGTCCGTATTCCAGTGCAGAATGTTCTCCGGTCAAGGTCTAAGGGTTCCTCACGTAGCTCAGCCACATGTTGATGATGCCCAGCTCGCAGTAGATTCAGCTAACATTTATTGACTTTTATTTTGTTTCCAGCAAAGGAAGAACACCTATTTCACACAAAAGTGCTTACACAAATTTAGCTAAGAAGAGCAGAACATTGCCAAGTCAATGCGTGCTCCTTAATTAAGTGCACAGCAGATTCCGGGTGAAGTTTGTAACCGGCTCGTTTTGCACTTACAAAAGGTTATCTGGATGCATGGTGGCCTCCTAAGTGTACACCCCCAGGGCTTTAACCTCTAGAGATGGTCATTTGCATATTGGTTGTCACTTTTTTAACTTCCCTAAAGGCAGTTTTTATAGTGTCAACTGTCGCAGAGCAAAGGGCCCGAGGAGAAGCTAAAGGTGGAAGATAAAGTCTCCCAAGGTGACATCGCCACAGTTGGAAGTGGCGCCGTGGACCTGGACTGTTAGCGTCTCACTGGGGAGTGTGGTGGGGGAGCTCACTCTTGTTGGCCAGTGGACGACTGAGGGAAAAACAAGGAGTCTAAAGCATTCCTGTCTTTTCTTTACAAGGTTCACATTAGCCTATTTATTTATTTATTTATTTTTATTACAGCTGGCTCAGCCTGCCCTGGGGGTGGGGCTGGTGCAGCATGTGGTGCCGGGGATCGAACCTCGGTCCCTGCAGTTGCCTACGCTTTCCTAAGCAGGCGCTTTAGACCGCTGAGACATCTCGCCAGCCCAGTTCACTTTAGCCTTATAAAGCTATTTTCAGAGCTTTTTGAAAAAGCATCTGATTTTACAAACCAATGTCAATAAATACAAAATTTTACATGCCATTATAACATTAGGACATGCAGTTTAAAAGGTTTTTTTTTTCTTTTTTTTTTAAGAAAGCTTTAATTTTTTTTAAAAAAATCTTTTATTGGACTGGCGAGATAGCTCAGTGGACTAAGCGCCTGCTTAGCCAAGCACAAGTACCAGGGTTTGATCCCCAGCACCACATCCCACACTGGCTCCGCCTCTGGGCTCACTGAGCCTCCACCGAGCTCCAGGCCTGGTGGTGCACACCTGTAATCCCAGCACTGACGAGGCTGAGACAGGAAGATCACTATGAGTCCAAGCTGCATAGTGAGACCCTATACCAAGGACATTTTTTTTTTAATCTCTTCTCTGGGGAATGAGAAACCAAGAAGAGGATGCTTCAAGTCACAGAAGAGGTAGAATACAGGTCCCGCCCACTTTTTAGCTCTTAGAGGCCCTACACTGAGGCAGAGTGAACAGAGACCTTAGACTGTCTGAAGCAATCGGGACTGTCTGTAGAGTTCTGCAGCCACAGTGAAGGGAGCAGCACGGCAATGTGCTCACTTCTGGTCACCTCCTAAGGAACGAAAACTGAGGTGCTCATCAGGACCTAACAGGGAAGCTGGGGGAAGGGGGTTGAAATCAGACCGGATCTCTTGCACACGGAGTGAGGGCCTTTCTGGGGTAGGAGGAGACAGTGGGGTCTGCAGCAGGGGGGTGGGCCCTGCGAGCTGGCCTCTCCTTGCCTAGCCGTGACTCACTAGCCATGAGCAGCCGAACCGAGTTCGGTGCTCACTTTCCCCTCCGCACACCCCTTGCCTCCTTGGCTGTGGGCACAGAGCGCTGCCCCGCTGAGGGGGAGGCGGGCCATGTTCCTAGCAGGGATGAGCTTCGCTGAATATCGAGTCCCGTGCTGTGAAGAACGCGTCCCACCCCTGCCCTCAGTGCTGCAGAGCGTCCTCCAGGTTCCTGAAGATCCAAGGTCACAGGAGCCTACGAGTGGATGAAAGTGACACTGGCCGAGACCTGTGGAACGTGCAGCTCGTGGCCTGGCCAGGCCACGGCATGAGGACAGATTCAGAAAGTCAGAAGCTTATAGGGCAGGGGGGCTGGGAACCTTGTCTTTGCAGAATTTGAACTGTGTACTGAACAGAATAATAGAAAGAGCCGGCTACTCTCCAGGGCTCCATAATTTGATGAAGGAATAGTGAATACTTTCTGTTATTTTATAAAAAACATCATATTGCCTGATACTTCTTTCTTTTAGAAGGCAGCCCCACTCTCAGATTCTAGGACCACATACTCAGTTCTTCCGATTTACACAAGCTACCAGACAGCTTTGCTATTTTCCACAGCTCATAAAGACAGAACGTTTTGGTTGCTTGCATTTTAATGTTCTTGAAGACCTAAAATTGGCTGGCAGAGGAGAATGAACACAATCTTTAGTATTATGTCCCCAAACTGTCGTATTTTTTTTTCACTCAAGCTGTTGCCCATGTAGAAAACTTAATTCAATATTTTAAAAATATATTAAGAAATATTTCATGTATGCAGGAAAGCATCAATAACAAAGACCTTCGAACTCACTATTAACATAAGAAGAAAATGTGAGCCACGCCGGCGAGCCTCTGGTGTACCTACCCACCCACCCCTCACAACTGTCTGGACTTTGATGTTAATCCCATGCTTTGAAAATTTTTTGACTATGGTTTTGGATATTTTAAAACTTCATATGATGTGCATTTACTTAAAATTTAGTTTTTCTTCCTGATGTTATAAGATTGCTGGACAGATAGCTCAACACCATAAGCGCCTGCCTGGCAAGTGCAAGGTCCTGAGTTCGATCACCGGTCCTAAAAAAAAAGAACTCATTGTCCCATTAATCTGGGATTTTTCTGTGAGGGTGATCTGTGTGGATAGGTGCATGGTTATCAAATAGGTTATATTATGCCAGTTGTACGTATGATACAGTACACATGAGTATCACTGTCCTCATGCACTACTAAATACTATTCTACGGAGGGCTCGCGCCAATGTTACCACTGCTGTGACACCCTTCCTGTGGCCGGCAAAGCTTGATTTCATTAGTCTGAAGGGGCACTTGTTGAAGTTTTGGTTTTTCTGGTTGTTAGTGAGACTGAGCATGTTTATTGGCCAGTTGTTCACTCCATGACTAATCCATACCTTCTGACCATTTTCCTGTGGGCGGTTTGTTACTGTTGATTCTCCTTACCTCTTAGGAGCTCTTTGTGTATTCTGAACGTTTAATTGTTCTCAGCTACATGCATTACAGACACCTTCACTCAGACTGGATGTCTTTGTACTTTGCTCATGGTGAATTTTGGTGCAAAAATATTAGGGATTTTCATGGACTGTAGTTAAATTTGACGAGTCCTTTACTTTTGGTTTGTCCTGATCTCATCTAAGAAATATTTCCCTGCCTGAGTTTACACAGATACTCCCTAATGTTTTCATCTAGCAGCTCCCCAATTCTGCATTTCACAGTTAACTCAGAAAGTATTTTCTGGGACTAATTCTAGTGTTTGGTGTGCGGTAGAGTTGCTTCTTCTTATCTGCAAAGCCAGTGGTCCAGTACCGGTCCTTGGCTAGCGCACCTTTAGTGCACCTCTTTCTCACTGGTCATCAGTGCCCAGTGATCCAGGGCCATGTCTGTTCTGTGATGAAAACCACACTGTCTCAGTTGCTATGGTTTTTTGTTTGCGTGTGTGTGTGTGTGTGTGTGTGTGTGTGTGTTTGTGTGTGTATACAAGGC
>PVKN010034098.1:0-11887 GCA_004027915.1 Capromys pilorides
ATGATTTAATGAGAGGTCTGCAGTGAGCTCTGGGCCTGGATGGGTCTCCCAGGCCTGCTGAATGTATCTCTGCTGTGGTTGGGGCTCTGAGTCTGCGTTTGGGGTTAGCCTGATGCTTATATATCTGTTTGGAATAGCAAGTGTCCCCCACTCAACATCTTATTGTGTTATTTTGGATTAGAAGTTTACTAGCATGCAGTGCAGACAGACAAGCCTGCAGAGAGCGAGAGTAAATGAAGCCATCAGGGAGAGGAGGCAGGGGAGAGAGGAGGAAATCTCAGGCTGAGTGTTGGAATGGAGCTTGATGTTGCTGGTGACAGCAGGCTGCATCTTCCAGGACAGGACACCGCTGTGGTTTAGGAAACATCCTCCCTCCCCCATAGTTCTATTTCAATCACATGACAGTTCTGAGAGGTGGAGAGTGTTTGTGTGGCTCATTGTCTTGATTTTATGGAGGATGAAACTGAGGCTCAGAGAGGTGCTGAGACCCCCTTACGATCACACAGCAGAGAGCATCAGGCCTGGGATTCAGGGTGGAGCCTGGTGTTCTCTTGCACAGGAGCTCCGAGGATTCATCTTCAGAGGGGGTGCTGTGACGGGACTGGGCGGCTCTACCTACATCTCCGGGGCCTCTCCTTCTCCTCAATCCAGCAGCACTTGTGTTTCCCGCGCAGAATCTTCCCCGGGGGCCCGTTGGGGCCAGGCTGAGGACCTCGGAGTCCTGCTAGTTAACAGTAGCTGGGAAGGTTTGTAGCTACCCTCGCTGCTGGAGAGTGGGAAGGGCCCCTTGGCATGAGGCAGCACCAGCTCGGAGGAATGCCTGACCTGCAGACTGATCAGGCCCCAGGTAGAGCTGGGGCTTCACCTTTTTGGATTTCTGTCCTGCTTTCGCACACCTTCCTTTGGGTCTGTCCTGGGCTCTTCCTCTGCATCACAAGGAAATGAGTCCCAGTCTGGGGCCTGTTTCTAACTCTTCAGTAAGGAAGGGTGGGGTGCAGGATCAATAAGGTGAGAAGAGATGAGGCCAAAAGGGGAGAGGCTCAACTCCCTTGCCAAAGTCCAGCACTGGCCGGGGCTGGGAAGCTCTTACTGAAACTGTGCCCTGAGTAGGAAGGGGAAAGGGATGGAGAAAGTGCTGGAGTTTGTGGAGGATGAACCAAACTTTTGCAAGACTGAAATCTGAGCATCACTGCTGAAGAGTATAGGGACTGTTTGGGTCTGAGACAGATTAGCAGATTAACATGCGGGACACAGGCCATTTACTAGGGGATCTGCTTTTTTTTTTTTGCTTGGCCAAACAACTTGGCTGAATTGGCTGAAGTTAATAGTAAGGAGTAAAACTGCAGTTGCTGGAAAACTTTTTTTTTCTTATAAAGCATTAAAAATGGAGCCTGTTCCTGGATCTTCTTTATAGTAGTGTGTAAAATGTGGGGGCCATACACTCTGAATTCTTGGTTTGCCCAAGTGGGTTTTTGAGCGGTAGGTGGTTCTGTTGGTGGAGACTCACGGGTCACACGGAAGCCAGGGATGCTGAGCAGGAGGCCCCTGTTTCTATCCACATTATGGAATGAGTTTGTCATTTACCCTAGTATCTAAGGCCCATAACTGACATAAGAGAATTCATAGATAGTTATGGAGGCCACAGAAGCCACTGTGGCCCTTGACAGCTGCAGCCCACCATTTAGCGCCTGCAGCAGCACTACTTTGTCCCCAAGGTTGCTTTTAGGAACATAAGCCATGGAAGAATGGGAGAGGAGGGCTGGAGAGGGGGAAGACTTGGGACGCAGGATGAGTGTTGCTGAGGCCCCGTCCAATCCCAGGGCACCTCTGGAGCCGGGATGGCCTCAGCGAAGTCCTCAGTTGAGGTTAGGAGGGTGGGCCTTAGAACGACTGCTTGCGCCCTTCCTGAACACTGGGTGCCCTAGAGGAGTGTGTGGTCTTGGATATGAGGCAGCGTCTTTCAGCCTAGACAAGTTCAGGAGGCACTCAGTGTGCGGTGGCACAGGGCCTGGGGAGAATGGGGTCTGCAGCCACTTGCCGATTCTTAGTTTCCAATCTAGTGTAATGTGTAGTGCATATATATATATATATATATATATATATATATATATATATATATACTTATATACTTATATTTAAATCTATTTATTTTTTATTTTTTAAAATTTTTTATTCATCTGGTACAGGGTCTTGCTACGCAGCTTAGACTCATAACGATCCTCCTATCTCAGCCTCCTGAGTGCTGGGATTACAGGCTTGCATCACCACAGGCAGGTGCTTAGATGACTGAGTTATCTCCCCAGTCCCATCTGGTATATTCTTTTTCTTCTTCAGCTGATTTGGGGTACAGAAACAATAGGGAGGAACAAAACTTGACTTTTTTCCATTTCATATCAGTCTGCATGGACTGCCTGAGAGGGATGTATGGGGCCTGAATCCTCAGGCCAGCTGGAGGCAGCTCTCGCCTATAAGACAAGAAATGCCAGCACAGAAGAATGGCTGCTACAAGGGCTGGTGTTTAGTAAGCACTTACTATGTGCCGGGCACAATGCCAAGGGTTAGCTCAGCCGCCTTCTTGGGATGCTTCCAGATGTCTACAGAGTATTTTAGTCTCATTTTACAGATGGCTTCTCAGATGTTCCCATAAATAGCTAGTAAGGGTCAAAATGGAACTTTTTTTTTTTTTTTTTCATTTATGTATTTGGCACAGGGTCTTGCCATAAAGCTCGGGCTCAGCATGATCCTCCTGTTTTCAGCCTATCAAGTACTGGGGTTACAGGCGTGCACCACCATGGTCTGACTCGATCACTGGCTCAGTGCACCCTGGGGGCAGGACCAGCATGGCATGTGGGACCTGGGATCGAAGCCTGGTCCCTACACTTGTCAAAGCAGGTGCTTAGTCTGCTGAGCTATCTCACCAGCCCAAAACAGAACTCTTAATTCAAGTTTTCTCACGCCAAATTCTGAGCTCTGAAGAATCACTCCCTATCCTCTGTGTAGAAACAACAGAGACATACTGGAGTTTGCTACAGAGTGAGGAGTATGAGGCTGTCTGGGGATGGGGACTCCAAGCCTAATATTGGTGCATGTGTGGTAGGTGAGCAGAGTTTGCAAGGATACTGCAAAGTCACACTGTAGCTCTCATTGTGTTGCTGGGTTTTTTTTGTCTTGTTGAGACAGGGTCTCACTATGCAGTTCAGGCTAACCTCAAGCTCACTTTTGTAGCCCATGCTGCTCTCAAACTTGCACTGATCCTCCTGCCTCAGCATCTCAAGTGCTGGGATTACAGGCGTGTGCCACCACACCCTTTGTTGCTGGTTCTATGAAGCACCTCCTCCTTTGGGAAGTTCCAGTAGCAGGGAGATGTGATGAGGTGGCCCAGAGCCTGGGCTGTCTATGCCACCGTGAGCCCTTGCATGCAGTATGCATCTCAGAGAGTGCGTCTAGAGCACTGCTGTTCTCAGGTGATCCTCTCATCGGTCCCTGAGGCCACCTGAACAGGTGTGATGACCAGCACACTGCAGTTAGATACCCAAGGTTTTCACCGTTTGGTGAGTGGTGGCAGAGCAGGGCCCAACTTCCAGATTCTGAGGTTCATTCTGATACATTCTCTTCTGTTTTGGGGAGAAGGTGCACTGTGAGTACTGCAGAATACATCATCTGCTAAATACTTTAGGAAAAGTCACATGGCCAGACATACCACATAAATTTAAAAATACTAGCTTTAAAAATACTGCCAATTTATACTCAGTTTTTGTTCCACTGTTTTTGTTGTTGTTATTTTTAAATTTTTTTTATTGAAACGGGAAGTTTGGACAGAACATAGGTGGCTTTCCCTGGTCTGCTTATTTTCTCCTTAGCTATGCCCAAATGAGGACGCTGCCACCTCCCAGGTCACTCTGGAGCAGAAGGCAGAGGAAATATTTTAGCCCAAGGTGCTTTACATCAATGACTTCTTTAGTCGAATTGACAAAAGTATTTATTGCAGGAAGGCCCTGGCAAGGACTACCTAATGGTTCTCAGAGGCTGCAGTAAAGGCAATCTGTGCCTGGAGCGAAGGACTTCTGAGGCTGAGCCGGGAGGGCCTGACTGGGGCAGCCTCAGCATTCCTGCAGGAGCAACGTCTGCTTTTCTGGTGAGGAAGTCATGAACAATAGACATTTATGCCTAGGCCTTGTCCTGAGAGCCACTGTGCTCTGAGCTCTGGGTTGGAACAGCTGTTATGATCAACTCCATTTTCAGGAAAGATTAAGCTGCCCCGAGCCAGGCCCATCCACTCACCTGCTTACCCATATCTGCACCCTGGGAAGCCTACATGATTTCTTTCCAGCTAGGGTTAGAATGTGCTAGCCAGGATGGGTGTTTCTAGAATTTGCCTACTAGAAAGCTTAAAAACACTGATTCTGAGATTCTCTTACTCATTCCCATTCAGTACTTCTACAACAAGGAGGGAAGAGGCTCGAAGAAGCCAATCGTAAGGAGGCTCCAGAAAATTCTCTGGCCTGAGTAAGTTCCAGAGCTGCAGGGGTGGACCACAGCATCTCAAACTGGTCAGACCTGAGTCAGCTGGAGGCTCACTGATGAGAGTGCTGAGCCTTTTCCAAGGGTCTAGAAATTTACATGTCCCGCACAATCCCAAGCTATTTAGATGCCATGCAGAGGGCATAGGGACGTCCCTGTGACAGCCACTGATGCAGAAGCTAAGAGCAGAACTGTAGAGTGAGACATCCCTTACCTGAGCCTCAGTGTTGTCATCTGTAGTATCGTATCAGTCTTCATGTCTACCTTCTAGGTAGGATTCTTATGAGAATTAAGTGAGTCAATATTTGTTGAGCACATAGAGCTATGTCCTATTAGGATTACATGTTTGCCAAGTAGACAGAAGCCTAGGTGGTAGTTTTCTATTTGCTCATCCACTTGACATATACTTAGGGAGCGTGTATCTTAGGCTGGCTCTGTGATAAATGCTATGAGTTAGATGATTTGCCTGTGTTCCCCACAGGCTCATGTGCTGGACACTTTATCCCAGTGGTGGTGTTGAGGTGGTGGAAGCTTTTGGAAGTGGGGCCTAGGGCCAAGTTATGGCAGCACCACCCATCGAAGGGATAGAGGCTAGTGTTAGGGAGTGGGTTTGCCCTCCAAAGAGTGGATGGCTATATAGCAAGTCATGCTGTGTGCTCCGTTCCTTCTGCATGCCACCAGCATCTTTTTCATTTCTGTGTCATGTTGTTGTGTGGCCAAGGGGACCCTTACCAGAGGCCAATCAAATGGGACTGCTTGATCTTGGACTTCCTGGCTGTTACACCGCAAGCTAAGTAAAGCATTTTCTTTATGAAGTACCCAACCTCAGGGTTTTTGTTGTGACAACAGGAGGCAGTTTAGCATGCTCTGTATAGGACAGCTCTGTGTTGCAGAAGGCAGATCCACCCCTTCTTGTTCTTAGTAAAGAGCAGTGATTACTGCCATAGGGAATGCATTTTCCTAGTATGTCAGTCAGCAGGTCTTTACAAAACCTTACAGAAACACTGTAAGGTAGAATCAGTATCAGGACCCCGTCCTTTTTGGCCACCATCCTGGACTTGGTTTTCACGGCTCCCAGGATGATCTGGAGCCACAAGGTCATGCACATGATGCTTTACCATTCATTTCTGCATGGGCAGCATGCTCCATAAGTGCAGGCTCTGCATTTGTGTTCATCCCATTATACAGAGTAGTGCTTGGTATGTTAGAGCTGCTCGTGGATATTTGTGTACTGGCTGGCCAGCAGTTGCAGAAGCCTGGGGCCCTCTCCAGCATCTGGAGTAGTTTCCTATCTTGCTTATCTTTCTTCATGCTTGGCCTCAATTCCTTCTTCCTGCAGAGCTGCCCAGGTGGTTCTAAAGCTCAGGATTCATTCACTCACTGCTCAGTTTAAACTCCTTTCTCTGCACCCTTTTAAAATTACCTGTATTCATGGATTGTGTGTTGGCTAAGCCCTACAACTTCTGAGCCAATTCATATCCCAATTTACAATTCATATCCCAATTTGAAACTATGTGGCTACCAATCAAAATTGATTAACAGTGTTAAGAAGGGGTAAAAAAAAGTCAATTTAAAGCAAAGAAACTAAGCATCTTACTGATCTATGCAGACTTTCCTTGCAACAATGTATGTTTTTGTTTAACTTCTATGCTTACTGAAATTAACCCTTTCTATAACTGCCTGGTTCAATTCTCAGGGACTCAGGAATGCCTGATAGGGAAGCCATAGGACTAAAGGAAAATCCAAACTCTTTAGTATTAGTGTAGGACTCTGTGATGGCTGCCTCCAAGGCAGGGTAGCATGGAAGAAGAGAAACAGTTCATGGTGGGATGAAGGCAGCCAAGCAACAAGCTGACAACACAAGGCTCCTGGCCTTGGGTACCTGGGTATGTGAGACTTCCCAGTAGCCAAGTTGGCTTTGGCTGCCAGACAATGTGACCCTAGACCCTGCGTCTAGCTGTCCCCCAAGAGTCTTGTGCCATCATAGGTAGCGCTTTTCAGAGGTGTCTGATATAGGGTGTATGATGCTGGGATTAAGGGTGCATGGTCGTTAAATTAGTGCGCTGATTGGTTTGGGGTAGCTCTGAGTGGATAAAGGGAAGGCCCTCGCTGGGTGTGGATGGCATCACCCAAAGAGCAGGTAGCCTGGGAAGGATAAAAGGGAGAGGCAGGCTGCTGCTGCCTCACTACTTTGGTGCTTGTTGCCTGGTTTCTTTCATCCCACCATCTCTTCTTCCATCCTACCCTGCCTTGGAGGCAGCCAACTATGAGCTAAAACTGCTATGTACTATAAGCTACAATCTATTTTTATTTAATTTTGGGTTCAGGTATTTTATTTCAGCAACAAGAAAAATAGGTAAGGCAGAGTCACAGGTTTGGCTCAGTCTTGCCCTGTGAGTGTTTTCTCCTTGCTGTGTTCTGTTTCTAGGCCTGTTTCCTTGACAGGGTGGGGACCATTACAGGTCAGAGCCTGGCAGTACAGCTTGCATGCAAAGGCAAATCACAGTGGATTATGTGCAACAGATTTGCTAAAATCATTTTAGATTATTTTTCTCGTATTGATAATTTGCATTATTCAAATTTTAATGCACCTGTGATCTTATGAAGACTATATTTTCTGTAACTAGGTACTCATTTGCATATAGCTGAATACTCAAATGATACCCACAGGAGGTTTTAGAGAAATGGTGATAAGGAGCCACGACAGAGGGTTGAGGAACTGGTTGGTGTCTAGCACGTATTCCTATGTCATAAGCCCTGCTGCAGTCCACTAACCTGCCACCTAGGATTGCTATTTACTTCTCACTTGAAGCACAAAAGGACTATTTAGAAAGTCTGACAGCACAAGGGCCCTGGCATTGGGGACCTGGGTATGAGAGGTTTCCCACTAGCCAAGTTGGCTTTGGTTACTGGACAATGTGACCCTTGGGATTGGGTGTCCTGAAGTTTAGGAGAAGATCTTAGTTCCAATAGGAAAATCTCATAGCAACCCAGAGAAGCACCCTTAAGGGACGAGTGAACCTAGGGCACGTGTGATGGTTTTTACAGCTGTGTGCTCTTTGGAGGAGAGTGGGAAAAGACTTCCCCGGAGGCTTCTGTGAAGGGTGGGTAGACAGAGGTGAGAGGATGCGAAGGCTGGGCAGTGGAGGGGGGCTTCCCAGTGACCTTGGCCCATGAAGGCCTCCTTGCTGAAGATGGGACCAACACTGATGTTGGTGTAGGGTAGGGACGGAGGAATGATGCCTCTGCACTCAGCGCTTTAATTACTGAGAGGCAACTGTATTGAGACTAAAAGTGACTTCAAGGCCATTTGTTATCTAAGAGCTCTGAGAATTGTGCAAGATTTATCCCCAGGAAAGGAACAATCTGACACTCTGGCTAGCTTGAAAGGACAGGGATTCAGGATATCGGAGAAAGTTGTTCAATAGAATGCTTAAGCAACCACACTGACGCCCATACATAAAAAATATTTATAGAATGATGTGTGTATAATAAACATGCAGCTATAGTTGTGGAGGAAAGACACTGAATCATTCATCCTGTGATCACTTAGCAGAATAACAGTTCTTCTAGACTCTGTCTGTGGCTGCCTTACTGGAGCCATCCCTGATCTAGGTCTATCCCGAGTTGAGTTCTCTTTTATGACCATGTGCCATCTGCATTTGTCAATTTTTGTGTCTGTAGATGGAGAATTCTTTCTCTGCATTGATTTGATAGACTGTTGTGATTTATTGACATAACATTAGCTCAGGCTCAATGATTCTCCTCTTCTGAGCTTGGTCAGTTCTTGAGCCTCTGGCACGAAGGCCCACAGCTAGAGCACATGAGGGAAGTGACTGGGTTTTCAAAGACTTGGGGTAGTGGTGATAGCTGTGGCTGGGCGGGGAAGGACAAAAGGGGCCCCACATTTTGATTATGCAGTAAAATAGAACCCTCGCCCTGGATTTTCAGGGTAAGCAGCTCTTTCTTCCACTCTTGCCAGTCATGCACACTGCTTGTGTGGCTAGGACTCAGTCATGCCCAGGGCAATCATCTACAGTGACCATCTATGGCCATTTATCCCACATATTCAGCATTGTGTTAGATACTTGAGTCAAGTCCCTTTGTGGATGGGGAGGTGGGGAAGAGCTAGAAGCCTGCCAAGCATCCACATTCCTATGGGATCTTGTGCTGGATTTAATAGTCTGTGTTATTGCCTTGGCCATGGTTGAATAAGATGCCCCAAACTTTCAGTTTGCACGGAGCCCTGCAAATTATGCAGCTAATTCTGGTGGGTATTCTTCTGCTGGACTAGCTGGTGTGTTCTCCCAGGAAGCCAGCCCCATGAGAATACAGCTTAAACCACCTCAAATGGGAAACTGCGCAACAGTAGCAAGAGCCCTAAGCAGCATGCCTGTTACATGGGGTGAGTGGGTGGAGAGGCATGGATATGCTATGTTGGAACAAGCCACAGGTGATGCCGAGAGTTCTATGAGATGAGAAAGCCATTATTAGGAGGGATCTCATTCAAGAGGTTGCTCTTCTTCAGGAAAGGAAAAGAACAAAATATTCTTCCTGATTTCTACACTAGAGACAAAACTCTGGAAAGAAATAGAACCAGGCATCTGGCCACAAAAACCTCTGAAACATAGCGAATCTATTTCATCCCCTTGAGTAACAAGCAATTAGTAGCAGGCATTTTACTAAAAGGATCAGAAGGAGGCTAAGCTTCCTCAGCAAGTGACTGATAAAGCTCTGGCATTGACAGTGGGCTCAGAAGAAATGAGCAAGCAATTACGTTTAATGTTCTGCAAATCTCAAGGGTCCTGCCCACCAGATGACCAATCGTGAGCCAGGTAGGGGTTGACCGCTGGTGATTGCTTCTGTGATGCAGAGCAGGACAATGTGTAGAGAAACCTGGGGCAGATGGGTCCATCACTGGTACAACGTCCTGACACAGAATGTGAAGAATGCTTTGTATCAGAAGATCACCAGCACCCAGGGGAATGAGAGAGCCAGGCAGGTCTATCAGTGATAGTAGCACAGCCATTCTTTTTTGATAGCTTGCCACGTACCAAAGCAGTTCTTAATGTTACGGAATCTTTTGTGATGATCCAATGAGATTAAGTGGGTTTATTCCTAATGTATGAATGAAGAGACTGAAGTTCAGACAGGAAGTAATTTGCCCAGGACCTCAGCTACATGTGGTAGAGTTGGAGCTGGAGGTCGCGTCTTGTCACTCAAGAGTTTCTAAATGCATGATGTGGAGCTGGCTCACTTATTCTTGGGCCTGGGGAAAGGCAGATTGGCAATATTGGGTTCTCCAAGAAATTGTTCATAGTTTATGGATATTGAAGTAACTGAGCTGTGAACATCTAGGATTGTCACTTCATAGACAATTTCAGCAAATTCTTTTCTTCAGCAAATGCTTTTATTGGCATCATCTGGTCTCAAGTCTGTGACTCCTCAGGTATCATTTTAGCCAATTACCAAAACTAGACAGTTGTCTCTTGGCAGCCAAATTAACTTTTGGTCAGTATAGGACATGATATACGTGCACTGTCCCTCAAATCCCTGTGCACATCCGCCCTTCCCAGCGAGGCCAGCCAGATCCCGTTCCCTGTCTCTCACTGAGGTCCAGGCTCTGAAAGCTCGAGATGCTTGTGGTTACAAACAGCAGCTTATTTCCTACACTGCCGTTTGCTCCGGTGGGGAAGCGCGGCATGAGACCTGCCCCAGTGTGAAAGCCTCAGTGAAAACAGGAGAGCATAGCTGCATTTCCTTCAGAATCCTCCCGTAGACTCTGGACAGGAATACACTTACAGGTCTCCTGTGCTTTTTTCTTTTCCAAAAAAAATGGAAAATGGTAACTTCCAGGGGAAGAGCAGCCCAACTTACCCAAGGAATACTTTGCATTCCCTTGTTTGTTAATGATTAGCAATTGTAATGGCTGTGTAGTGGAATCTTGTTAACCTTTTAATTTGCATTTCCCAGATAATTAATAATGTTGCATGTTTTTGTGTACTAATTATTTGCTAGTATGTTTTCCTCTGAAATTTCTATTTAGATCTTTTGACATTACTTGTCCCATTAGCTGGTTTCTTTGTTATCTTAAGTTGTCAAGGTTCTTTCTGGATCCATCTCCATCGTGGTGCATATTGTGATTCAAATTCTCTTCTTGTAATCTCAAGATTGCCTAGCTTTTCCTTAAAAGCATCTTTTGAAGCACAGAAATTTTAATTTCTTTTAGCCATGTACTTGGATGGTACAGGGTCTCACTACGCAGCTCAGACTCATCTTTTTTTTTTTTTTCTAAAAGCTTCCCCTCAAACAAATTTTTAAAAATTACTTATTTATATTTATTTATTTACTTTTTGTGTTGTGGCTGGCTCAGCCCACCCTGGGGGTGAGGCTGGCACAGCATGTGGTGCCGGGTATTGAACTGCGGTCCCTGCAGTTGCTTAAGCAGGCACTTTAGACTGCTGAACCATCTTGCCGGCCCCTCAGACTCATCTTGATCTGCCTGTTTTCAGCCTCCTCAGCGCTGGTATTACAGGCATGTCTCACTATGCCTGGACTCTGTGGCTGGCTTAGCCCACTCTGGGGTGGGGCTGGCATGGCATGTGGTGCTGGGGATTGAGCCACAGCCCCTATGCTTACCTAAGCAGGTGCTTTAGTCTGCTGAGATATCTTACTGGCCCTAAGGAGTTTTAATTTTTTTTCAGAACTGGATATCGAATTCAGCACCTTGCACTTGCCAGGCAGGCACTTGTGCTCCTGAGCTATCTTCCCAGGCCCCAAGGAGTTTTAATTTTGATGAAAGTGCATTTTACTTTTCTATGTGTTATGCCCTATTTAGAGTTGAAGAAATTCCCTCTATGCCTAGTTTGGTGAGAATGTTTTTCTTCTTTTTAAAATAATAGATGTGTGTTCATTTTTCTGGTGCCTTTTCTGCACCTATGAGTTGATTATATGATTTTTCTCCTTTTTTTCTGTTGAGGTGAATTCTACTGATGTTTTTCAAATTTTAAGCAAATCTTATAATCCTACTTGGTTACACTGTATTCATCTTCTAAAATAGTATTGGATTTGTTAATATATATATATATATATATATATATACATTAAGGATAGCCATGTCTGTATTAGTAAGGGGGATACTGGTCTTTTGTTTTTACTTGTAGCATCTTTTTCAGCTCTGTTTTATTGGTCCATCCTTGCCTTGCATAATGGTCACATTCCTTGTGGGAGTTGGAGCATGCACATCCCACAGCTCAATTCTTTTCTCATCTTGCTTCCCTTCATCTTTTGATCCCTTCTCATTGAAAAAGATCTCTATTCTTATCTCTTCTTATTGTCTTTTATCTCATTCTTTATTAATATTTTG
>PVKN010034099.1:0-11887 GCA_004027915.1 Capromys pilorides
ACACATGTGTAAATATTGCATTGTTTCCCTGATGCAAGAAAGCAAAAGTGCAAATAACTACCACAACTTATACTAGATATTATGAAATACAAAGAAAATGCAAAATCGCAAAAGGGAGCTAAGGAATGGAGAAGAGAAAGGAATGAAGGGAAAAGAAAAAAGAGAAAAGATGGAAAAACTAGAACCAGAGCTTTTGAAAATGAGGAAGGGAAGAAGGACTGAAGGGAGGATAAGGGAATAGAAAAAAGAGAAATTGAGATAAGTTATGGACAGGTACAAAGGCCTGTTGCTGAAAGTAATTAATATACACACATGCATATAAACACACACACATGTGTGTATATTAATTACTGATATATATATATATATATATATATATATATATATGACAGAAATTCATTTGCATTGAAGGCTAAGTAAATATTTAACTGTGTATTTGTGCTATATATATATATGTTTTAAATATATCAGTAAACTTAATAATAAAAAGACCTGAAATCATAAAACTACTACATAATTATAGGTGAAAAACTCAAAAACATTGATTGGGGAAAGGCCATATTGGATATGACCCTGCACACTTAGGCAACAAAAGGAAAAATAGTCAAATAGGACTGCATTAAAGTAATGCACTTTTAGTCTAAAGAGAAACAGAAACTATTTATGAAGAAGGGTAAGCCATAAGGTAGGAAAGAACATGGGCAAAAGACTTGAATGCACAATTCTCAAAAGCAGATATCTAAATGACAAGTAGTTACATAAAAATAATGATCACTAATCTTTATGGAAATATGAAAATGCCAATTGAAACTCAGTGAGGAGTTGACTCACACCTGTTGAAGAGTTTTACAAAAAAAAGAAAGAAATGTTTGCAATAACAGAAAGAAAATGAAACCTTGTACATAGTTGGTGGGGATGTAAATTAAGACAGTCATCGCAAAAAATGATATAAGGGTTCCTCAAAAATCTCAAAATAGAAATACCATGGGAATCCCATAATCCTACTTCTGGAAATATATATGAAGGCATTGCAATCAATATGCCAAAGTGCATATGTATGCCCATGGTCACTGAAGAATTATTCATAGGAGTAAAGATGGAAACATTTTCATTATCAAGGGACAAATGGGAAAGGAAAATACAGCACAAATACACAGTAAAATATTTACTTAGCCTTCAATGCAAATGAATTTCTGTCATTTGGGAGAACATGGATGACTAATTCCTGCTAGTTGGAGGAAAATAGCCACAGAAACACAAATAAAATTCTTACTGTACCTAGATAGGAAGTCTAAAAGCAGCGACCTCCTAGAAATTCAGAGCAGAATGGAGGGTAATGGAGCCTGGTTGAAAAAGTTGAGCAAGGGCTAGTGGATTCACTGCCCAGAACTGCAAAGCTGCAGTTAGACAGGAAGTGCAACTGTTGCTTTTCCAGGCAACTGTAAACAAATATAACATAGTCCTTATATTTTAAAGTAAATAAGCTACCCTATATTGTATACACTTGTCAAAACATCACTTTGTGCTCCATATGTGTAATACAATTATGATTCACCAACTTAAATTACTACAAGTGAAAATATTTTCACATAACCTACCAAAATTGCAGTGTGATTTTCTGTGTAATTGTAAACTAAGTATTGAATAATAGCATGATATGTTAAACTTTGTAATTTTATTTATTTATTTATTTATTTATTTATTTATTTATAGGACTGGGGTTCAAACTCATGACCTTACACTTGCCAAGCAGGCACTTGTGCCATGGAGCTATCTCTCTGGCCCTTTTGTAATAATATTTAGAAAGGAAAACTATATCATGAAAATTTTAAAATAAGTAGTAACTATAGAACAACCTCCAGTTAACTCAGTGATTATCATATTGGGACTAATTGCTGTTCCATAGCAAAAAATCTTCTGGTTCACAGTATTCTGGATCATGTAACTACTCTAACTTATTGGGAGTTAGGTCACCTTGGTAAAACATGCACTGCTTTAACTGCTGAATTATATCCTACATAGCTGTGGCAAGGAAAAATATTACTGCTATGTGAATATTTGCAGTTTTCTCAAAACCAGCCAATCAACAATAACTACTCCTCAAAAATTAATATTATGATTCAGAACTAGAATTCAAAAGCAGAAGATAAGACCAAAAATGTGAAGAAGAGGGCTATGTGTTGGGAAGAGCGATGTTTCATGATGAAGAGGAGAGACAGGATAGATGCTGTGGGCAAGAGGCAGACAGCCTCACAGGGCTTGGGTGCTGGAGACCTGAGAATAGACAGCACAAGGGAAATGTTCTTGAGGAGAGCAGTGGTGTTTCATATGGAGCAAGCAAAAAGTAGACAAGATGGGCTAAAATAACTTTAAAGGCCTTTTTGAGAATCTATGAATTAAATTCCTTCTTTGAAAACATCCATAAGATGATGTTTATGGATCAAGAATGAATTTCTTGACAACAGTATGCAATGTGTCAATTATTGCAAATGTACTACTAATGTGTTTTCAAACTAATATATTAAATGCACTCTGGCAATGATCTCCTACAAGTGTGTAGAGTCTTGACTGGCAGCAGGGCTCCCTCATTCTCACATAATGCTGGTCCCAGCAGCATGTGATGGTGAGAGTAGATGGTGAACTCTGGAACCAGACCAGCAATGCTCAAATCTGAGTCTAACTAGTTATTCACACTGTAACCTTGTGTCTGTTCTCTACATCTCAGCTGCTTCACCTATAAATATAAGAAACTATCATATCATCTCTACTTTACATGGTGGTTTAATGAATCAAATGAGTTAATGAATGTAAAATGGAACCTTTAAAATTTCCAGAATATTCTCAGAAACTATTTAAGTATGAACAGAATAGATTTATAGGGGGAAAGAAAGCTTCTGTCTGAGAGAGGGACAGGAGGCGGGTCCTGAGTGGAATCTGTCTCTTCCAGGGACTTTTATAGAGGAAAACTATGTGATGAGATGGGTCTAAGGTGATGGAAAACATGGAATCTCACTTAGGTGGGCATTAGGTGGGACAAAACTATGGTTAACCATTTAGATTACAAGCACCATTGCTCAGGTAAAATGGATTAAATCCATTCTTTTTCTTAATTATTGGGTGATCTATATTGCTTTGGATGTGACCATAATTAAAGCAACTCTTCTTGGGTCTGACTTTTCATTTTAAAACTACAACAAAACCACAATGGTGGGACTAATGTCTTTTTTAGTGAAATTGACTATGAAGAACATGATTACAGTTTCCTCACTTTACCTATTGGAAATCAGAAGTGCAAGCACATATCCATGGGAAAGGAGGAGGGGAAACTCACAACAGCCTGCATCACATTGTCCCGTTCTTCCTGAATAACCACCACTATAATCTGCCCCAATCTATTTGCACAGTCAGGGCTTTGACTCCTTAGGAAAGCTCTTCTAATGAATAGTTCATTCTCATTATTGACATTCTAATGAAACAACACATTGTGAAACCTGATATCATTCATTCCATCAATCGTCCTAAGTTCCACAGTAGCTACATGCAATATTTAAAATCCAATTTAGAATTCATTGTCACAGTAAGATTGTGGATGCATCTAGAGCTGCTGACCATGCTTTTTCATCCAATATAGGCACCAGCCAGCCAGCCTTTCATCAGCCAAGAGTAAGAGGACTCCTACAGAGTGTCAGGGCTGGAAGACATAGACAAGAGTTCAGTCTCCACAAAGGAAGGAACTTTTTGCCCACTTTTATATCCCCAGCCTCTAAAAGAGTGGTGATATTGAGCAAGACCCACATTTTGCATACCTCTGGGGAAATGATAACATCCAGGAATGATACATGGTCTTTGGAGACTCATTTTGTAAATACAGTTTAAACTCACATATAACATGCATGTGTCAGAGAACTGTAATTTCTAACTAATATCCTAGGTCTATATGAACAGTCAGGCTTTTATTTTGGTCTCATATTATCTAGTGTTCTAATAAATTATTTTAAGAAAAAATTCAAAAGTAGCCCATGAATATTCTGGTACAACAGTACAATGAATTTGTCTTCTTAACAGTTTTCTCTCAAAAACAATAGAACCTGAGAATTACTACTTAACTAGATTCCATATCTTTATTCCCTATCTGCAAGATACTTATACCAGAGGAAATGATTCTTTGGATTAAATGCCATTGGTTTAGGATTTGTGTTTCATTGTCACTTCAAACATGCTTTTTCATTTATTTATTTATTTTTATTTATTTGTTTGTTTGTTTATTTATTTGTTTATTTGTACCAGGGACTCAACTCAGGACTTTGCACTTGTTGGGCAAGAACTTAAGCCATTTACCTTCCCAGCCCATCTTTATTCTTTGTTGGTAGATCATTGCACCATTTTTCCTTCTTCTTCCCTAGGGAGTACCAGCAGAGTCTCTCAGGCAACACTTCCCTACTAGCTTCTGTTTCCAGTGACTAGAACATTGTCAGAATAGGATGAAGGACCCTGAATACTGAAGTTTATACCTACGGGAAGGGTTGGGAGCGAGGGGTAACAGTAATTGCACAGCAACATGGTCAGGTGAACATTTTCTTTGGGCTTTTTTTTGTACTAAGGATCAAACTCAGATCTCAAAGTTGCCAAGCAGATGCTTAAGGCACTGAGCTACATCCCTGACTCCTTTGGACTAATTTTATCACTTTGTGTCTTTAAATGTCCAGCGTGTAGAGGGAAGCACAGGATGGATAAAAAAACTAAATACCAAACATACACTCCCACATACATGTACAGCATCACTTTTTTAATACAACAGAAATGATTAAGCCTTTTTCCTAATAGTAAAACTGGAAATGCACCCTGACATCAGAATAGAGGAGGAGAACATAAATGTTCTATTGAAGAAGACATTTTCTCCCTTCTGAATTTAAATGAAAGGAACCACAACTACTTGTTCACTCTTATACCTGGACTTCTACAAAGAAGTGTGTGAAGCCTGAAATGATTGCACAAAACCCAGATCCCAACACTCCAGGAGGCTGTTGCAGAAGGATAAAATCTTGAGCCCAGCCTAGGCAATTTAACAGCACAGTATGGCTATATCATAGCATGCTTCAAAATAAAAATTTAAAATATCCTAAAAAGGGCTGGAGTTGTAGCTCATTGTCAGTACTCTGTATTCAACTAAAATGAATAAACAAATTAAAAAAAAGAGTGATGCATTAGTATATTTTACAAACTCCTTCCCATCTGAGTCTCTGAAAATGTCTCTAGACAATCTTCTTTAGGAGCCTAATGCTATCTAATAATTACTTGCTTGCAACAAAAAGAATGAAACATTGCTTGAACTAATAAAGAACAATGAAAGCTATCAGGTAACATGATTTCTCTGAAATTAACTGTTAAAAAATAAATGCCCAGAAACACTGAAATAACAAAATTCCCAGAGGAAAAGGAGAGAATTCTGTCATGCCCAATGACTTAGTTCATAGTGGACACAGAGACTTTTTAATCTTCTTCCCAAACCTACCTTATCCAAATGGTGGGATTTCTTGTTTCGTTGGTTAGCTTTTGCTTGCTCTAAACTTAAAGGGCACTGCCTTTCGCTCATTTATAGGGGTTTTTTGAGTCACTATGGACTGGCTCAAGGACCTTTACATCTGTGGCCCTTTAAGCTGCACATGGGGTCTGTTTTGCATATTTATCAAAATTTGGGAAGGCTCTACAATAAAAGGTCTATATAATGGTAGATGCACTTGTATCTCTAAACAGGCCTGATAGGGACAAGAGATATAGTTTTATTTCAACTTAGGTCTCATGTGTTCATACTATTACATTTTTCTAATAATTTCATAGTTTGGAAAAACATATGTCTATGTAACTTTACACATATTGTGTGTTTAATCTAGACTATTACCACTCAAGATGTCATCCACAACATTATCATCATTCAGGAGCACATTACAAAATGATGCCCCATGCTGTTGTCAGAAACCCTTGAGATACACTCAAACAGGACCCAAATTGATGACAAAATATTATCAAGATTTCTGGAAGATGTTGTACTTCCAACTTCAAGGTAAAAGAACCACAAGAAAATTAAAAATCCCTCTATATGGTATTCTATGTATACAGAATCACTCATATGATATTTGAGTTTAAAATATGACAGTATCATCTACTAGTTTCTGGAGATCCTGCTTGCATATTCAGTAGTTAAAGGGAAATTTTAATTAAAAGCAATTGGTCCATGGGCCAACTCTGGTGCTTGTTTCAAAGGAAAATTCTAGAAGGAAGAAAAGAAAGAAATTCCATGTGAGGACTCAATGTGTTGTTTTCTAATCTTGCCAGGTCATGATGATGCCCTACATAAGCTTGTTGGTTAGGTCAAGTGCCTTAAGGGACAAGTCTGCATTACTTGGCAACTACTAGACATGCAGATCCTCAGACCAAACCTCATAAATGAGAATCTACCTCTAACAAGGTGACACCAAAGCATGAAAAGTATAGTGTAGAGTAAGCAACTTCTCCAAGGTATTTCCAGGGCCCTGGAGTGTTGGACCATCCCAAGCAAACAGGAATGGCAACTCAACCTGTGCCATTGCTGTGCTCCTATGCTAAATTAAGAGTTCTATGAGAACAGGCAAATATGCTCACTTGACTCTATCCTATGTAAAATAGCACCTCTCACCCCAAAATTTAATACATAGCCACTTAAAAAGAAACTTGAGATCTTAAGAACAATAATTAGTTTTATTTATTTACTCTAAAATGCTACAGAAAAGCCATCATTTCAAAGTGTATATTGAATTACAGTGCCCAAAGCATGCTAGGGAATACAATCTAATCACAGATGATCAATAAACTACAACACTAGTAAATCTACTTTACTTTTACTTCACTTGCTCCATTTATCATGAGTCATTTTCATTACCATGAACGTATAAATATTTTAGTTTATATACACAATTTAATTCATTTAAAGTGCAATATTAAAGCCAAAATGGTACATATGTCTGGACACAGAAACTCAAGGAACAAGTCAACAAAGGACAGAGCTATATGTCTTTGAGTGAAGACAGTTGTCTCAATTTTCAATGGTACAGTTAGAAGTCAGGGTGTTATCTAGGCTTTTTGCTTAAGCGACAGGGTTCTGGAGTTGCTGCTTCAGAATTGAACACTGTTTCAGATCTCTGCCATTCTGAATTAAGCAAGAGAGAAGTTTTCTGTCTCTCAGTGTCTATTAAAAAGTACTACCCCGTGACAGTTTCATGTCTTTCTCTTTTAGAATGGATTTCACCATTGCCAAAGTTTATCACTTTCCTAACTTCTACCTTTTAGAATTTATCAGAAGCACAAGTTCTCAGGCACAATGCAAGGAGACTCAGGAAGCATGTTGTAGGACCCAGGAACTTGGCTCTGGACCGAGGACCCACAGGGACTCTGATATACCTTAAGTTCCTTTTTAGCACAGGATTAAGGAAACAGACAACCTGCTTTGACTGATGCTCCTCACAAGGAGAGAGGTCTTCTTATGTGTGTATTATGTGCTGTATAAAATGTGATATATAATTCACTTCCACTATGCTTATGAATTGTGTGTTGTCATCATCGTTAGCTTTATAGCATCTCAGTTGTCTGTATTTTACAGGTGGGAAAGAACCTGTAAAGCATAGAAATTCAAGAATGCTTCTTGCCGTCAATGTTAAATACGAAGGGTCCCCTAGGACTTGCGTTCATGGGCAGTAATCTCATTGGCAATGAGTATATAACCCAGTGATTAGTGTAGAGCTGAGTGTACCGTTAGGAAGTGGGATTCACTTGAAGGGAATCAGTGATGGGGGCATTGTGTAAGGAACTGTATTCTGTCTGCAGCTCTTTCACCTCTGGCTCTGCTACTTTCCGTTTTCTCTGCTTCTAGGCCACCATGATGTGAATGGCCTGGCTCTGCCACACTTTTCCACCATGACCTGCTGCCTCAGCACTGTGGATTGAACCCTTTGGAACTGTGAGTCACAATAAATCTTTCTTCCTTTAAGGTGATGCATTGAGGTATTTTATCCAAGGTGAATAACACATTTTGCTTCTCAATGTGAACCAACACTGAGTTGGTAAAAATTCAGATAAAACAGAGAAGATGTGGATCTCATGGTTGCAGACATTGTGTCACATTATTTCTCACCAAACAGCTGTGAGTTTTTAAGCTTCATGAAGCCAAGCATAGTACACCTGGGCACAGTATAACTCAGAAATGTAAGAACTTTGGTGCATGTAGGTGGAATGATGTAATTTACTTCAAAATCTCCAGCTCTCCACCAGAACTAAGGATACTGATTTTTCTGACCAACATAAACAATGTTTCTGTTATGCCACTGTAATATTGTACTGTCAGAGGAATAAAAAATAAATACTGTATTAGTCTTCATTAGGCATATGTTTGAGGGAATGCTATGTTATGTGTGCTTAACTCTTTCATCTCCCTGCTGCTAGCCATTACAGTCTCTCTCTGTGTCTGACTCTCTCTCACTCTCTCCCTCTTGCTCTCACTCTAGCTCTCTGGAATACATGATCCAGTCATTCCTTGTCTCAGCATGTTTTCCCACATTGATGGGAAATATCATAGAAAGTTCTTTGTTTAAGATTTCCCAGGATCCCAGTCGCCATGACAGGCCCTCCACTGTTTGACAGAGATTCCTCAGCATGTGCAAGTACCTTAGCTCATCCTTGCTATCAAATGCTGCAAATGTTTCTGCCAATCTGTAGAGCAGTCTTGTGACAAAGAGCCGAGCCTCCTGCCTTTTGCAGGATCGATGTATGTTACTCTATTTATTTGCTCCACTGAAGCAGCCCAGAAAATGGAAACCTTTCAGACTAGCAGTCAAAATCCTGATGTTCGGGCTATACAGAGCATCTCATGTTGCCTGCTATGCAATGCCCTATTTCTTCCTTCCTACCATGTAATGATTTCTAACTAGAGATGTAGAAAGCATAGGAAATTGAAGTCTAGGGCCAGATTCCAAATGGCTGCACAAACAGTAATCATACAACTTACCATCTCTGTCCCCAAAGCTATTAATTAAAGAACAATATTATTTATGGTAAAGTGCACAGAGGAAACCTAGCAAACACAAGCACTTTTCCATAGAAATTGTATGAATACAAATGTGCATACAAGTTGTGAAGTACATCAATAAAAAGTGTCTGCACACCATATCAGGATTATCTATGTGCATTTATGAATCACAAAACATGGGAGATGGGGAGAGAGAAGGCGAGAGAGAGAGACTTACTTCTGTAGACTGTATAAGACAGGTATGAATAAATGTAGAAGAAATAGACAAATGAAAAATTGAGTCTTCAATTCACAGGCAGAATATATATTTTTAACTATATTTAAAAAGCTAGTTTTCAGCTGTGGATGATGACCTAGAGGAGGAGTAAGGGTTGATGGCTCAGCAGAAGGTGATGTGTTTTATCTGTTCTAAGGAAACGGGCTTAAATTATCCATTTCTCAGTTTAGTCAGAGGATAATTGTGGTGACCACAACATTTAAAAAGTATCCTTCTCTGGAAAATAGCCCTTTACCCCTTTGCCTGCCAATATTTGGTTTTCCTTGGCAAGAAAACACATGAAGAACATGAAAAATGTAAAGGGAGCAAGGGAAGGATGGGGTCAGTGTGGGAAGTGGGCACACATGTGTAGCCCTTGTTTTCCCAGTGAGGACACAAAAGCTATCAACACTGTGACAGGGACCAAATGGGAGGTGCAACGCCAGCCCTTAAATCAGTATTGGAAAAATCCTTGAATCAGACCTTTTCTTATGGCCACTTCTATCAGAGTGACAAATCGTTCCACAAATGTAGGTGGTTTGAGGACAGAAGTGTGTAAGCTAGGCAGCACAAATTACACCCAGTTTGGAATTAGCACTGTGATGTGTTTGCGCCTTTCTATGAATCAAGAGAACTTGTCTAGAAGAGGAGGAAATTAGATAAAATACAACCAGAAATGGAATCCCATTTTTTTAAGGTGACATATATCACACCAACTATCGAGAGAAAATGTGCAGCACAAGGAAAAGTGATCTGGGCTGACTGTCAGGAGATATGAATTTTAGCCCTCATTCTGTCTAAGAACTAATGATTTAGAAAAAATTACTCCATCGTTGAGGTCTCAGTTTGCTCATCTGCAAAATGAATAGGTCCCATTCAGAAGGCTTTTTCTCTCCCTGTTTTCTTAACAGGAAGGAAAACCCTCAACAATTACCTGGGAAAGCAGTGTCTCTACTAAAGAAAATCAATGAGCCACCTGCTACTGGAAGAACAAATTAAGCATATTTCCCTACATCAACCAAACACCCATGTCAAGAGCACTGAGTCCAAGCTGCTATTATGATCCATATTAAACATTCTGGAATGCATACTTTGGAACCACAAATAGTGGGTTAAGGGAGGGAGTGTTTCTCCCACCTGCCTCAAAGGCCTAGAGAGTATTCTGCGATTTATATGTAGGTCGCCAAATGAAATGAGGGCTCTGCTAAACAGTCTATGCAAATGACCATGCACCAATTACTTAGAATAATTAGGAACTTATAAAATGACCATATGTCGTCATTATGAATAATTACACTGAACCACAAAGGAAATCTTTCTCCCAATCCCCTCCCAAACCCGACAGAAACATAAGAGGGAAAGTGGGTAATTAAACACGAATTTTTTTTAAAAGAAAATATGTATAGTTACGGAAAACAATATCCTGCAGCTGATAGTACCTTGTGTTTGTACATGCCTAACCAAATGCCTTCCTATTAAAAAAAAAAAAAACAAGCAACAACATAAGAGGAGAGCAAAGGTGTGCAGAGGTCCTCGAAGCTTCCACGTTCTCCAAGCAGCCCGTAGCCAACGTCTCCAGGTAGTGACAGCACAACCTGAGAGAAACTTCTCAACCAGGAATTATTTAGCAATACACCTCAACCCTAGCATCTTACACTTTTTGGTCACTCATTTCAAATTTTCTTTGTCAATATGTTGACACAGGTTTGGTGAAACTTTCTAGCATGCTTCATTAGCTAACCAATAAAGCAAGCTCTCAAAGTTACTGAATCACATACTTCTCATTGTATTACTCTGCTCTTGTTTTTATTCTGATATGTGATTGCTCCCCTGGAATGTTGCTCAAGAAGGAGGTACATTTCTGATAACTTTTTCTAAAATCATTTCCATCAGATATATGAGTTCTCCACTCTGACACACTAGTGCCTTCTGAGAAAAGCAAACAGCAAACAAAACCATTCACCAACATAAATCTGAGAGAAGCATTGTGTCTGTTGCTGTGCCATTTTAATTTAATATACTCTAGCAGAAAAAATAACAATGCATTGTCATCATTTCCAACATGTTCAATTACTTTGGATCCAGATTTTGTTTCAGACAGAGTCAGCCTCTGTTTTACTCTACAAAAAACAAATGACTCCGCATCATATGTGGTGGTCGAGAGTTGAGATGTAAGTAGTAGGGTAACCTAGATTTGAAATGCTTGCACAGGATTGAATTGACTGATCACTCTGGAAGTCCAACTGTGTACCACAAGAAAATATCTAGGTGAAATCGCATTTCCCATATGTCTCCTGGCTTCCAAATAGTAGCAAAAGTTTTAGTCTCCCAATGGGACTCTGTAGAATACAATCAACCTCAAAGAAAAAAATCAGATTTGGAAGAAGTGAAAGTTTATTGCTATTACTATTTTTAAAATATATAAGAAAAATCTTTGTCTATTCCATTGACCTGATAGGATTTCCTCAACATCATAATTTCTTTTGGTAAAAATTGTATTTATTTGACCCACATATTCACAGTATCTATTGTAGATTCTAGAGTTCTTGAAAAAATTCATAAACATGCCCAACTAG
>PVKN010034100.1:0-11886 GCA_004027915.1 Capromys pilorides
CAGTACAACTTATCCAATTAAAACTGTGTTTATCACTGAAATAAAAATGCAAAAATACATATGGTTTATTTAGAATAATAACTTGGGATATTTTTACTTCAGGTCAAGAGCATAAAAGTAGTCTGCCCTTTAAACATATGAAATTTCTTATTTTGGTTGATCATTACTACATTCTTAATACAGTAGGTAAAAAAAAAAAAAATCCCTCAAATATTTGTGATTAAACTGTTGAACCGGAATTGGCTCACCTCCCAATGACTTCACAAGTATCTGCTTCAATTAATTTTGAGAAATAAAATAACCCAATCATTCTTTAGTTTTCCTCTGCAAAATGTATCTGAAAAAAATATCAAAATAAATTGCTGCATAACAATAGTGTACCTTCAAATCAAGTTTATGCTTTATTACAACCAAATCTTCTCTACTGTTACCTTTTATGAATCACAGAAACAACAAAATCCTAGATGATTAAAAATCTTAAGATCTTTGGGGCCAGGGACATAACTCTGTTGAGTAAGTGCTTGCCTGGCAAGCGCAAGGTCCTAAATCTTAAGATCTTAGAAATTATCAGATCTAATCTTCTCATTAGAAACTGGAGCCCAGAAAGGAAAGGTCTGGTCATGAAACTACAAATTATTTATGGAAATGGTTTTTCATATTACCTGTACTTGTTTCTTGTTGGATCTAGCACATAAAAATTAAATGCTGGTTCTAAGATATATTTAAAATCATGAAAATGAAAAGCATCATTCCTAGATGAAGAAAGTTGTCATTCATAAAAAAAACCCTTAGAGAAATTGCTCCACATAAAACACCACTATTATTTTAAACATATACTGTTACATTTACTTAGAACTTTCTATAAGCTTAAATGTAGTTATTGCTGGTAAGCAGGAATAAAGCATCAGGAATGAGGGTGGGGGCGTAAAAGAAAAAATTCAGTATTTTAAGAACAAAACAGATACTATTCGGGTGATTTATCTTCATAAAGTAGTAGGACATGCAAATAGTTTCCAATTAATAAATATTTATGTGACATTCCCAATCAGAAAGAGAGAATCTAAACTCTTCTATTACTTACAGTTCTACAGATCATAGAGGTCTCAAAGTGTTTGGCACACAGTCGATAATGTTTATTTAGTTGATCAGGTGTTTTATCTTCTAAGTCTGCTCTCCTACAATTCTCCACCCACTTCTGGCATCTATAAGAAAACCCAAAATACAATTATGGAGTATGATTCTAAAATTTAAATTTTAGCATTTGGTTTTAAGGCTAATATATATGGATTCTTAGGGGCTGGGGAGATAGCTCCATGGCACAAATGCCTGCCTGGCAAGTGCAAGGTCGTGAGTTTGAACCTCAGTCCTGGCAGGGGGATAAAATATATATATATATATATATATATATATATATATATATATATATGGATTCTTGCTCTTCTCTCCTAGAACATAATTTGGAGAAGTTGCTTAATAACAAAATGACAGAGACCTTAAAAATCACTTAGTATAAACTTCATTACAACGTAGCAAGTAAATTGCTCAAAGTCATGTTCAAAACCAGCAGCAAAACTACAACTTAAACCTGGATTTTCCAGGCTGGTGAGATGGTTCAGTGGTCTAAAGTGCCTGTGTAGAAAAGTTTAGGGAACCTGAGGGATCATGGCTCGATTCCTGGCACCAGCCCCACCTCCAGTGCAGGCTGAGCCAGTGATGACACAAATAAATACATAAACTTTAAATTTCAAAAAACACAAACCTGGATCTTCCAATAGGACATCTGAGCACCAGAGAGGCCTCAACCATAACTACTATAAGTAAAAAGTTGAACAACCCACAAGGTCAACAACATAAAATACCCTTGGTATTTCAACTTAAGCAAATGAAACAACATGTTGCTGAAAATTTGCAGGTAGAAGTTCTACAAATTTGAGTTTCTTGCAGGAACATTAAGGCTGTACTCATTTGCCTTACTATGAACATACAAACTAGACTGCAAACTCCATAAATGTATGGAATGTGTCTATACAATCTAATGCACAGAAAATGTTGAAGATATGAATAAGATAAAAAGCCCATATCCTCTTGGTAAAGATTTATAGAAAAACAAATAACAATACTACTTATTCTAAACCAGACACTATTCTAAGTCTTTTCCAAAGGTGAGTATTATTATTAACCCTTTTGTGTACATGCACCTCCAAGGAACTGAAATGTTAACTAATTTGCTAATGGTCACAAATAGATCTTTCCCTCATTCCAAGTTTCTAAGAATAAAAATTTTCTTTGTGGCACAAGTGCCTGCCTGGCAAGTGCAAGGTCGTGAGTTTGAACCCTGGTCCCGCAAAAAAAAAAAAAAAAAAAAAAGAATAAAAATTTTGTCATAAAAAAGTGCCACAAATTTAAAACTATATTGTTATAATTACATAACATTTTCTTGTATCTTAACACAACCATCCCCCACATTGACACTTTATTCTCTTTACCCTAAATATGTAAAATACCAACATAATTGATTTTAAACCTAAAGTAAAATCACACAACTAAATTGTGGAGCACCTTTTTTAACCAAGAAGTATTATGACTCAGTAATGATGCATAAGTTACTCAGAATATTTTTGCAGTTATACATTCTGATTACAAATATTTCCTATTTCAGGGCCAGTGAGATAGCTCAGCAGTCTAAAGCACCTGCTTAGGAAAGCTTAGGCAACCGCAGGGACCTCAGTTGGATCACCAGCACCACATGCTGCGCCAGCCCCACCCCCAGGGCAGGTTGAGCCAGCCATAACATAAATAAATAAAGTTTAAAAAAAAACCCAAATATTTTCTATTTCAAAATCCAAACACTAAATATAAAAATTCACTATAAAATAATTTCCCATCTTGCTACCATTAAATGTTTTTTAATTCTTAATCTTTGGACACCTTGCACATAGAACACTATTGTCCATACTAGTACCACAATGAGCTGAAACAGGTTTCTAATATTAATAGCAACTCACTTAGATGAGATGCCTAAGAACAGGCAAATTAAGTAATAGAGACTGACAGTGGGTTAGTTTACCAAAAACTATGGACAGGGGAATAGGAAATTACTGTTTCACGGTTAGTTTTTGCTTGGCATAATGGAAAAGTTTTGAAAACAGATAGTGGTAAGAGGAAGCACAATGTTATTAAGTAACTAATGCCACACTTAAAAATGGTCAATTAAGGCCAGTGAGATGGTTCAGCAGTCTAAAGCGCTTGCTTAGGCAAGCTTAGGCTAACCGCAGGGACTACGGTTTGATCCTGGGGCACCACATGCTGCGCCAGCCCCACCCCTAGGGTGGGCTGAGCCAGCCATAAAAAAATAAAAAAGTAAATAAAATAAATTTAAAAAATGGTCAATTAATGGTTGGGATGCAGCTCAATGGCAGAGCATGCTGCCTGGCATGCAAAAGGCTCTGCATTTAATCTTTAGAATGATAAAAATAAATACTGTAAATGATTAACATGACCTATTTTGTTACATATACTTTATCAAAACTTAAATACAACACAACAGAAATCACTATAGGTACGTGGATTTTATGGTATGTGAATATCTCAAGGATATCAATATCTCAATAAGGATGTTTTAAGAGGGGCTCTTAAAATTCTCAAAGGGACAGTGCCCTCACCATCACGAGAGTTTAAAAGCCACTGCTACTGAGGGAATTCCAGCATTTCAAGGCAATTAAACTAAATCTAAAAACTTCTTCCACATTTGAGATGGTAAGTCCCAAGATACCATACTTCCCTGAGTGTAATAAAAAATGTTTAACTGCATATGGACAGACATGACCTGTATCCACTAATCAACTGTTTCCCAATCCTGTCTTCCAGCCTCTGGCAACCACCAATCTCTCTCTCTATGGACTGACCTACTCTGGATGTTTCATATACTGTAAGTGGGGAATCTTACACAATATATGATCTTTTGTATCTGGCTTCTTTTGCTTAGCATACATGAAGTTCACCCATTTTGTAGCATGTCCTGGTACTGCATTCCTTTTTATTGCCAAATAATACACCATTGTGTTCACATCTATCTTGTTCATCCATTCATGTACTAGGAACAGAATTGGTAGACAACATGGTAATTTCACACTTAACTGTTAACTACTGTGGTTTTGATGTGAACTTTCCCAATGAGTATGTTAACTTTTACTCTTGTTAGCTATTTCTTTTTTTTTTTTTCTTGAACTCAATTCCTTGTGCTTTCCAGGTAGGTGCTTGTGCCACTGAGGTATATCCCCAGTCCCCTTGTTAGCTTTTCTGTCTCTTTGGAGATATACCTATTCAAGTCCTTTACCCATTTTGAGCTATCTTTTTGTTGCTAAGTTGTAAAAGTTCTTCATACATTTTAGATATAAAAACAAGCCCCCGGGGCTGGGGACATAGCTCTGTGGCACAAGTGTCTGCCTGGCAAGTGCAAGGTCCTGAGTTCAAACCCTGGTCCTGAAAAAAAAAAAACAAAACCTCCGTAAGCTGTATTATTTGTACACATCTTCCTTCATTCCACCTTTTGGTAATGTTCAATACATAAAGGTTTAACTCTGGATGTCCAATTTATCTCTTTTACTTTTTATTGCATGTGTTTTTGGCTTCACATCTAAGAATCTGCCAAGTTTCATCATGATTTATGTGTTTTTTTTCTTCTAAGAGTTTAGTAATTATAGTTTTTATTATTATTATTATTATTATTATTATTATTATTATTATTGTGTATTTGGTACGAGGTCTACAGGGTCTCACTACGCAGATCAGATTCTCAGTGATCCTCCTGTTTTCAGCCCCCCAAGTGCTGGGATTACAGATGTGCACCACCATGCCCCTAGTCTCAGTCACCATCTAAGTGCATCCCAAGGGTGGGACCAGCACTGTACACCAAGGATTGAACCCAGCTGCTGCACTCTACCTAAGCAGGCACGTTAGTCCACTGAGCTACCTGGCTAGCCCAGTTTTTATATTCAAGTCATTTAACTAAGTATTAGACATTTTGAGTTTTTTTCTTTGTTTTGCT
The DNA here is from genome assembly GCA_004027915.1 of Capromys pilorides. NCBI lineage: Eukaryota > Metazoa > Chordata > Mammalia > Rodentia > Capromyidae > Capromys > Capromys pilorides. Next base: position 5,048 of record PVKN010034100.1, read on the forward strand.
TATTTCACTATATGCTATCAAAACAGATATATTGCTGAACATCTACCAGTACTCTCATGCTTCACATCTCACCAAATTTTTAACATCCTTCCACCAAACTACTTTTTTTTAGTCTTTCACATCTCAATAAATGCTCTGGTTAAACATCTCAAGAGTCATCTTTGACTCTTTTTTTCTCTCAGGACTGACATCCAAGCCATTAGCTTACTGAATTCACCTTCATTTTATCTTAATGCAACAATTTACCACTTCCACCTCAATTAATCTGGATTACTGAAAAAGCTTTTTACTTGATCTTTGTTTCCCTTCAATTTAATAAGTACTCAGCTGTCCTTTTAAGGTAGAAATCTTTCTGTTGTAATTCATAAATCTCATTCAGAATAAATGCAAGAATACTTTAGATGCACTATGATTTCCTGTGCAACTTCTCTCTCCATAAACACCTTTTTTAGTCACATCAGTGAGCATTCTTTATCCTTGTGCTATTTTCTGAGTCTGGTATGTTCTTCTCCAAGATGGCATGGCTGGATCGCACACCTACTTCAGTTCTCTGCTCAAATTCACCTCCTTAGTGAGGCCTTCTCTGATTATCTATTTAAGAAACCTACTGTGCCTCTCCTGATCCTACTTTGTCCCTATGGTATTCATCACTACTTGACACAATACTGTATACATTTTGTCTATCTCGTTAACCTCTGCAAAAACGTAATCTTCTTTGGAGTAGAGATTTTCATTTGTTCATTTTATCCACCAGGGCTCAAAACAATTCCTAGCACATAGCGGACCTTAAGTATTTGCTGAATAAGGAGCAGCATCTTTCAGCCCCTCTTAACGGGTTTATGCACTTTCTACGAGCAGTGACAGTTCAGTCACCTCTAAATTCCCGGCACTCAACATCAGTACTCAACACGTAGTAGCTACGCACTGCTTCTAAATGACAGAACCAACAGGAGAGCCTTTCAATCAGCCCTTAACCTATTACTCTTTAAATACAAGTCAGTTTGTGGGTTACCTCAAAGAAGAAGTTTCAAACACCAATTCCCACGCTTCCACGTGTACCCCCGCGGTTCACACAACAATCGCCGCAGACATGAGTAACGGTCAAAGCCTAAACGTGAACGCTGAGCCATGACAAGTCCAAGAAGGGAACGATTGTGGCCGGACTGGAGATCAAACAGGCCGGCGCACAGTCAGTGACAAGCACTGTTTCGGGGCAGAGGGTGGCAAAGAGAAAGAAGTGCCCCGGTGAGCAGGACCAGAATCCAAGTCCCCCTTTGACAGCTGAGACAACCAAAGCCCAGAGAGGAAAACGAATTACCCGCGGCCACAGGGCGGCCAGCCAGGGCGCGCGCCCACCTCCAGCAGCCCTGCCCGAGCCCCGCCGCCGCACGTGTGGGGCCCCCACAATCATCCCAAGTAAGTGGGCCGCGAGCCGGCGCCGTGCCGCGCCGCGTACCTGGCCGGATCCCGCGGAAACCTGAAGAAGGCCAGGTCCGACTGCGTGCTCTTCCGCGTGCAGTTCGGGGCCGCGCAGAAGTTCGGCATCGTCGCCCGCCCGCCGGCCGGCCCAGCCTTCCCCTCCCCGCCTCCTCAGGGCAGCACGCCGGCCCCTCGGGCCGGGGAGGGGAGCCAGGCCGGCCGGCGGCGCCGCAGGGCCGGCGCGCGGGGGAGGGGCGGCGCGCAAGAGCCCTCGCGAGGGCCAGGAGGGGCGCGCGGTCCGAGGCCGGCCTAGGGACGCGGCTCCACAGTGCTGTGAGCGGCCGGGAGGATTTACCGCCGCCGCCGCCGCTGGTGCACCTCCCGCCCGCCCGGGACGCTGCCGCCTCCTTCCCACAATGCACCCTGACGCCCGGGGGTGCCCTCTCTTCCCTCAGCCTTCCTCCCCACCCTCCCTCCCACCGACTTTTAAGTGAGCGGGCAAGCGCACTGAGGAGGGCCTATGGGGTGTGGCGAGGCGGAGGCGGGACTCGGCGTCGGCGGACACAGTGCGCCTGCGTGCAGCCTAACTCACGAGGAAGGCACTGCGCATGCGGCCTAGTCTCCCGGTACTAGTGCTGGCGAGTGTTGGGCTCCTCTGGTAGACTTGGAGAGCGCGGTTTTAGCATATTTGGGGCGAGCTTGCAGGTTTTACTTCACCGTTGCAGCTCTCCTTGCTTTATTGTATTGCAGTAATGGCCATAAACTTCATTAGCGGGGCGTAGTGGTGCACGCCTATAATCCCAGCACTTGGGAGGCTGAGGCAGGAAAATCAGTGGCAGTTCGAGACCAGCCTGGGCTACAAAAGTGAGCTCAAGGCCAGCCTGAACTGCATAGCGAGACCCTGTCTCAAAGGAACAACAACAACAAAAAAAACCTCCTAAGAGCCGCGCGTTTAGGACGATCTTGCTGACTGATTTGCAAATCTAGTGGCGGAGCTGTGTGCACTGGCTGGAAACGGACGTGGATTGTAGGGGATTTAATATTCCCCAGCTTTGTATCTACACTTTAGCCCCATTAGCTTCTCAGATTGAGCCTCTTCGACCCCAACATGATGCTAACAAGAGGAAACTCAGAAAAGACTCACTCTTCCCTGGCAAAGCTTCCAAAGGACCAAGAATGACAACATGATTAGGTTTACAGTCCTATAGAGATTGGCCCTTGGTCTTCTCCTCATATTTGTAACTTGTTAATGTTCCAGTGTTAATGACAAAATGAGTGATCGCTATTTAGAACAAAGGATTAGTATAAAATTTTGCATAAAACTGAACAAGTCAGCAAGTGAGACCCACCACCTTTTAAAAGAAGCCTATGGGATAAAGTCATGTCAAGGGCTTGAGTTTTGGCTGGCACAAAAGGTTTGAAGAAGGAAGGGAAAATGTTTGAGATGATGCACGAAGTGGTCGCCTGGTCACCCACAGGACAGATGAAAATATCCAAAGGGTCAAGAATTTGGTTTGTTCAAACAGGTAGTTAACAGTGAGGATGATGGCTGAAGAATTACATTTAGATAAAGAAACCATTAGATTTATTCTGAAAGAAAACTTGAGTATGAGGAAGGTTTCTGCCAAAGTTATATCAGGCATTTTGCTGGCTGACTCTAAACCTGGAAAATTTAACTTTCAGTCTGACCTTCAAAGAAAACTAGGAAAGGTGGCTCATTGGTGAGGAGGAAAGCAACGAGTTCTGAAACATAGAGTCATCTACAGGGAGAACCTGGTGTGGAAATGCCTCAGCCTGTATCCCATCCCCAAATCTACTGTCCTGCTAGCCAGCTTCTGCTGGCCTCATCTTCAGCAAGCCTGTGCACATGGGGGGCTCAGGATTGGTTCACTCTGTGAGTGAAATGAAAAAAACCTGAAGTAGCTTAGCCTGAGCCAGGAAGCTACATCATGGTTAGGTCTCTTGATTTGCTACTCTTTGTATTCCAGTCGCTTACCACTTCTCTCTGCCTGTCATGGCCCTCCTATTTAGTCTATTGAGGGCAATGGAGCCATCTTTCTTACTGTTCTCCACCACTTTAAAATGCTTTGGCTGTTGACTTTTGGTATTTGCTTGTTCTTGATTTCTATTGATCAACACATTAGGATTTCTTCACTGTCCACATCTCAGCTTGTTACGGCTGTCCTGTTTTTAGCAGTCTGCTTCAAGGGATCATTATCTGTATGTCTGTGCCTAGTGAGCATGCTCTTTGAGAAGGGCCCCAAAAGAAAACCTACAGTTTCAGCCTGCTTTATATTCAGGGCCTGAAGTATGATACAAAAGGCAGTGTTGTGCTGACATATCAAACAATGCTGGTTCTTGGGACCTGGCAGGAATGTTTGGAAGAGCCCCTCAGTACTTCTGTTGGCCATGGATACTGATCTTGTTAAAGACCCTCCCCGCCCCCCCCCACACACACATACACAGAAGAGCTGGATTTGGTCCATTCGAGTCCTGTGCTTTGGATCCTCACTCGTTTGGGTATTCCCTCTGCTGGAAAGGTTCTAACCTAGGAAAAGATAAATCGAGAGACACAGGCCAAGACTGTATTGTATGAGGAGAAAGACCAGGTGACTTCAGGCCCTACATTAAGGAAGTCTGCAGTCTGTGTACCAATTCTCACATGGCAGCAGACTTTTAGTAACTGACAGTGGACCTGTCATAGCATCAGTATGCTTTGGGCACCTTTACTTTTTACAATACTCCTGTATGTTAATGAGATCACCAAGGGCAGATGAACTTCATGCAGAAAGTGGTTGTTGAGTGGATCCATGAGGAAGGGTGAGACAAAGAACTACAAGATTAGGGAAAGCTTCACAGACAGATGAAATGGCATGAAGTTTGAAACCTGTGTCAGTAGGAAATGACATTGGCTAAAATGGCAAAGTTGAAAGGGGAAGATGGTGATGTTACAAAAGATGAATAATGTGTTTCCTCTCCTCTGCCAGTATTTTGTAAATTGTTTCTCCTGAATCTGTGAGTAGGTTTGTAATCACTTATTTGATCATCTAATTGTCCCATCAGACTCCATAAAGCAGTCTTTACATATTCAAACTGTCTCTTCTCTTCCTGTTTCTTATTAGAATTTGTGAAATGGAACTTTGCCCAAGTGGCTGGCTTCCAAATAATATCATATAGACTAGAAGCATCTCAGAGTACCTGATAGAAATCAGGAAGGAAAGAGGTAACAGTATTTCACACATTGGCCAGCGTGTGTGTATGTGTGTGTGTGTTGAGACAATCTCACTGTGTAGTTCAGGCTTGTCTTAAACTGACTTTGTAGCCTTTAACACACAGCAATCTTCCTGCCTCAGCCTCCTGTGTGTTGGGATTATAGATATATGCCACTACCTCAGGCTACCTCTATTTTACCCAAAGATTTTGACTCATAAACAGCTCACTTTGCTTGCTTGCTTTCTTTCTTTCTTTCTTCCTGGAGTTGTTTTATTTTGGTACCAGAAATTGAATTCAGAAGGGCCAGGGAGATAGCTCCATGGCATAAGTGCCTACCTGGCAAGTGCAAAGTCATGAGTTCAAACCTTGGTCCCACAAAAAAAAAAAAAAAAAAAGTAAAATTCCTAGAAGTTGAACTCAGGCTCTTGCACTCGCCAAGGAGGTGCTGTGATAGTGGGCTATCTCCCCAACCCTTTATTTTTTGAGACAGGGTCTCACAATGTAGGTTAGCCTGGAGTAGAACTTGCTGAGATAGCTCAGGCTGGCCTTGAACTCATGGCAATCCTCCTGCCTTAGCCTCCAGAGTTCTGAGATTACACATGTGTGGCACCGCACCTGGCTCCCTTTATTTATTTAAACACTTTTAAAAATTTTTTTTTCAAAAACACGTTAGTAGTACATTCCCAATAATTGATACAATGCATATTGTTGTCCTCATAGTAGTTATACAGAGCACAGGATGCAGACAGGATAATTTTCCTAATCAATGTTGGTACAAAAAATTTCTTCTCATTGAACTAAGAGAAAGTAGTTGTATACACAGTCCAGTATTCCATAACCGCAATGGATTACTGGCAGAACTGGCAATGTCCCAAGCTGTTGATTTAAGCCTCTTTCAGCTCAGCATACTAATCTAGCTTTACGTTTTATGCCTTGTGGTTAAACTTTTCTGCTGGGTTTAAGGGCAAGTTAAAGCAAGACCCCTATAATAAAACATGTAACTTTTGTATCTCCCAAGGTAAGTCAAATCCCCTCACAATTTACTTTGAAACCATGTACAGTGCTTTGTAGAACTGTTGTCAGTGATGGCTCCCCTTGTTTGATGAGTAAGGAACTAAACAGTATTGGTTAGTAGTAGAGGCCCGATACTCATTTTTCCCATACAGCTTACTTTTAATTATGTTCTTTCACTGTCTTTACCACTTTCAAAAAATTACAAGTTCTCCTAACATCTGTTAGTTTTGAGGTACCAAGAAAACTAGACTTTGTCCCACAAAGAAAAGATATTACATAAGAAAATATTTAAACTAAAAAACAGTTCATAGACTTCATCTACTTCACATTTCTTAGACATTCCAGTTCAGCGCCACCAAGTCTTCCTACATTAAAAGAAATCCTAGGATCCCCCAAAAAGGCTTGTCACCAGGAACACAGCATTTCAATAACAAATATGCCACAGTTACCTGTTGCAGCTATGTTGCTGAATTTATAAATCCTAACAGTTGCACAATTGGATGCCCATGGGTCTGGCCAGGATCTTGCAATACCCATAGGCATTATCTTCAGCCCATTTTAGGAGTCCTGAGAGAACTAACTTCTGGATGTTACTACAGTTCCGTAAGTAGGGCTGGAGTGACTCTGGCCATGATATAGGACAAGACTAAATCAGAGTGAGTACCAGAAGCATAGTTGATCCAGATAGAGTTTGGACACAACAACACTTGGACATGTGAGTTCACACTGTCCCAAGTGGCTGTTAGGAAAATCATTTATTTCCTTGGATTATATCCAAAACAGGTTAAGCTATCATTTGAATTCATTGCCTCTTTATAAAACTTCCCCCAAAATATTCAGTGATGTGTTTGATTTGGAGGAAGTAAAATTATTGCCCTAATGCTTATCCATCTTACATGACATGCACATGAAGTCCTAGGAGACTTTCTATTCCTTATGTGCCCACCTGCCAAACCCATTTTATTGCTGACCCAAGTTTTATCCTGGCCTATATCTTGTTGCTCAGGCCTTTGAGCTCCTGGTCCTGTAGTCTTAGAGCTACCCATCTAGCTAACACTCCACAGACTCTTGTCCTAGGCTCTTTTTGATACTTTTTAATTTATTTTTCACCAGTTTTCTATTGTTTTTCTGGTTCTCTGGTGCTTTGTTACCTGATTCTGGCTTTTTTTTTTTTTTTTTTTTTTTTTTTTTTT
>PVKN010034101.1:0-11893 GCA_004027915.1 Capromys pilorides
TCAATAAATCTTCCCCTTTTTAAGTGTGGATGTCAGGTATTTTGTCTCAGCAACAAGAGAAAAGTAACTGAGCCAGAATTTAGTACCAGGAGGGGGGCTGAGCTTGACTATACTTGACAGTGTGGTTTAAGAGCCTTTGGGAATGGCCTGTGGGAAGAGTTCGTAAAAGTTGGCGATGCCAGTTGAAACAGTACAGCTAGAACTCCTTAGGCTTTTATGTATGGGAGAATCATGTCAAAGGTCAGGAGACCGGAGGGCTGAGAGGTCAAGAAGGGAGATTTCTGGGAAAAATCAGGCAAGGAGGGTTCTGCTGGAAAGAAGGACTATGCTGGCTTTTGGGAGTCCAGGAAATACGTCTTTACTTGGCAGAATGTTTGTCTGTATTTTGATTGTGCACAGAGACTGCAGACTGGGATGAAGGGCAGCAGACCAATTAACCTGATAGGAAAAATTTCAGGGCAGGCTAATGTTGAGGTGGTGGCAAGGCTCTGTTGAGGGCTTTCAGCCAAATCTATGTGGAGAATCAAGAGCAAAGAGCTCAACAGGATGATGTAAAATGTTGTGAGTTTGGTCAGAAGGGAAGCTCCAGTTAAACTGTGTATGACAAAGGTAGAGCTGAGGTGATCTCGATCGCTGAGCAGGATCAGAACAGGAGATGGCCTGAAGGCATCACAAGAAGCAGAAAATGTCCACATTTTGCAGCATCAAAACTGAAAATGTGAAACACTTCGCTTTGAGGAGAAAGCTTTTGAGCTTCGTATTCCAGAATAGCAACAGCACAGAAAATTGTTCCTCAGAATTGGATTTAAAGAGTGCACTCAACTCCTACAGTCAAGAAAGAGGAAATCCTGGCTACTGCTCCAGCTGGCAGCAGATCTTGGCATCATTCTTATGGTGATGGTTTTAGGTGCATGCAGAATGCAAGAGTTATGGAGTTAAAAAGGTTTCTGTCTCAATTTCAGAAGGGCGATGTGTGAAGCTATGAGAAGCTAAAGGTGCAATGGGGACTCCAGAGATTTTGAAAAGCCAGTGTAGTGGTCAATATATTGTGCCAACTTAGCTGGATCACCAGTTCCACACCTTAGGCCCACCCTAGGGCAAGAAGGGGCCTTCCCTAGGGTGAGAAGGGCCTGCCCTAGGGTGAGGAGGGCCTGCCCCAGAGTGATTCAGCACAAAAAGGACATATAATGGGATTGAGGAAGGATTAGGTGTTCCACTTCCTTGGAGGAACCTCAGTCTTCTCAGTCAGCTTGGACTTCATCTCCTGGCTTCCCGTGCAGACTCTTCAGTCTCCAGCTTGAATGCTTCAGCTTCTGTCATAGGTTCTTCAGCCTTCTGTCACAGACACATCAGGCGACTCATAGAGACTTACACAAAACACTGCAGTGAGCTTCAGACCTTGGGACTGCATCCTTCAGTCTTGGGTGTGCAGACGCCCTCTGCACACTTCCTCATCTAATTCTGTGGCTGACCAATGCAAACCAATCTTGTAATTTCTTATACATTTGTATATCTTGTGTTTTATATCTGTTCCCCTAGGAAAACCCTGATTCATGCAGGCCAGGAACATGGATCATCTAAGGAAAGCTGTAAGGAAGGAGCAAAGTGGGCCTAAGAGAGAAGCCATGGTGGTGCCAGAGGAATGGAGTCACATCAGCCCTTGGGAGCCCTCACTGTACCACAGATTGCTTCAGGTGCTGGATGTGGAGCTATAAGACTTAATGTTTATCCTTCTGGATTTGGCACTTACTTTGGTTCCAGTCCTCTGTATCCCCCTGTTTGTGACTTTTGGAATGAAGTTGTTTTTCTTGTGCCTTTGAATGCTGGAAGTGTTTAATGTTTCATCTGTACAGGGTCTCACAGCTAAGCATTTGCCTTAAATCTCAGAGGAGACTTGGGACTTGGACTTCTCAATTACGCTGAAATTGCTGGAACTCTTTCAGGTGAACTAAATGACTGTTGCATAAAGGGATATGTATGAGTTTTTGGAGGGTCAGGGACAAAATGTGATAGTTCTAATGTAATATAATGTTGATGGATTTCATACTAGTTCTTTTGTGTGTGTGTGTGCTGGTGGAAGGGTGTCAAACTTGGGATCTTGTGCTTGCCAGGAAGTCACTTATTCCACTGAACTATCTTCCCAGCCATACTCTTTCTCAATGATTGTTAAATCTGTGCTAAAATGTTCAAGTTGTGAAATAACAAGAATAAGCATGTCTTTGTATCTCAAAAATGGCTTAAAGAAATGTGCCTGGTAGCCAGGTTGACAAGGGGTGGAGTGTGATGGTTCATCCATTGTGTCAACTTGAGAATTTAGAAGTTTGGCAGCTGGACTAAGTGACTCAGAAGGGGGCCAGGGTCCTCATTTTGTAAACATCCTGAGCTTGTGGAAGAGGGTGCTGTGGGAAGATAGCTGGCAAAGGAGCCTGCTGCCCCCATTTTTGCTCCATTGTTTTTGCTATCTTCTGTTGCCCTGAAGTGCTGCCCCTGTGTCCTGCCACCCTACCTTGGAGCCAGCTGATTATGACCTGAAACCTCCAGAAACTGTGAGCTAAGCAAAGCTTCCCCTCCTGAATTTTGGGTGTCAGATATTTTGTCACAGCAAAGAGAGAGAAGTAACCAAGACAGGGCCCCATTACTGCTCAAAGGTGAAGCCGTGTGTTCCCTCCTCTGGAATTCCTGACTGCTCTAACCAAGGGAAAATTCCAGAAGTGATGGTTTGTGACTTCCAACGCTAAACTGCATGCAGCTTCAGCTCAGCATTTGGCCTGTCTTAGGCAATCACCTGTGCTTCAGGCTGGTGCTATGTCGTTAGGCAGGACAGATCCTCAGCCAATCACCGGATGGAAGACCAGCCTAGGGGGGTATGACTGAGCCTCCTGGGGCTATGCATGGCTATTCCATGGCTCTGGCTCACATCCAATGGGACAGAAGCAAGCTGGCCCCACCAAGCCCTGTTCAGATTGTAGACTCCTGCATGAAAGCAATGGAGTCACAACTTTAGGCCACTGTGTTTCAGGGTTACGTGGCAACATGTAACCAGCACACATGGTCATCTTGGACCCTTATTTCCATTATTTCCAATTTTTTTCCAACGTGAAAGACAAAGGGAATTCCCCAAAGTCACTCAACGGGTAGGCAATCTTGGCATCTGGGATTTTTCAGATTTATCTTCTGTGTACTCCTGCCCCAAATCCTGACTTTTCTACATGGGCCACAGAAATGGGGGCGTTCTCAGTTCTCCAGAGTGTCCTGTCTCCCATGGCAGGGTGCTCAGAGAAGCCCGCTTACAGTACAGCTCTCCTATTTCTCAGCTGTGCTGGTAACACACTTCCAGGACAGGCGGGGTAGAATTGCTTTTGCAGGCTTAGCTAGCAGTTGACTTGTCCCCATATGCCGTTAAAGTCATCCAGGCTGAGGCCTTGTGGATGTCGTTTGCACACGTACCAGAGAGGCACAGAGGTTCAGAGGGACGAAAAAGCCCATTAGCGATAGAATTTTTAAACACATCTCTTCACTGCCCACTCCCCTCCACCTACACTCAATCAGTTTACTGCTTCTCACCACAAGGATCTCAGTAGAAAACGATTCCCATGGTGACACCAGTCTTACTGATCCCCAACCACAGAAAGAGTGCTGCAGTGTGACAGGCCTGGTCAGGTGAGAGGGTGAAGAGAGTGAGCCTGCCTGTGGCCCGCAGCAGTGCTCAGCAGGCACAGGGTGTCTGAGGCCCCTGGTGCTTACGGAGAAAGCCTGTTCCCTGCCTGGGATGCCTCCGTCCTGCTGGGCTGCTCGGTCAACTTCTCTACCTTCAAATCTCAAGAGCTGTTTTTGGGGAGAAAGCCTTCCTGATGCTTCTAGGCTGATTTAATTACGTCTTGCGCAGAAGCAGTTTTCGGTTCTAACTGGGTGCACCAAAAGCAGAGATAGAGACCTTTTGTGCCTCCGCAGGTGCATTGCCCAGCCCTAATTGCTGTGTGCATTCAGAAAAGGTGCTTGGAAAAGTTTTGTGGATCAATGTATTATCTCAGCCACTCCACAGAGTGCATACCTTTATGATCTCATTGGATGCCTGGTGAAGCTGAGCTCAGAAATCGAAGGGATTTAAGCTACTGTGGTGCAGTGGCATAGACAGACGTCAAGTTAGGAAGTTCACTGCCAACACTCTTGCTCTTTCTGCAGCTGTGACTGGCTCTCCATTCACTTTTGACTGGGTTAACAGGCGGATGGTCAACAAGATGACCCTCAGTAAACCAGCGCTACCCCAGAGCTTTCTGCACTGCCCGCAAAGCCCCACACCTGCTCCGAGTCAACAGAGCTCCGAGTGCACCTTTCAAAACAGCTGGTCTGATTAAGGAGAGTCAACGACTTCTGCTCCCGTGTGATTGTTGTTGTGTTGGCGTGGAGACAGTCTCAGGATCTATTTTTTGATCTATTATTTGGATTGCCCTAAACTCTGGAAAAGCATTAGGATGTCAGCTGCACCTGGCATTCATGAAGGTTTTTTTTTTTTTATGCTGCTATTGACCTTCTGTCTCCTTTTCCAGATTAACCTGTGTTTGAAGTTTTGCTTCATTTCATTCTGCACTCCTGGGGGATCCTGAACTTTCCGCTCCTTTGAAACAGGCCCCGCTGGGTCTGTCAGCCTCTCGGCTCCAGTGGAAATGATCTTCTGCCACATCGCTATAGAGAGTCAAGTGGCAGAAGGAAATTAACCTACCACGTCTACAAAGGCATATGCTCAGCATTGCCAACAATATTTATGTAGGCATTGTGCTCCCAGATACACTTGGATGCTAGTGAATTGTCAGTTACTATGACAAAGTGACTGAAGAAATCAATCTGCCAAGTATGAATAGCTCTCAATGGGCTTCAAGGCTCTCAGGTTAAGGGATCCACAAAGCTGACAGAGATCGGGCCTCGTATCGATATGACCTCCATTGGAGAGCGTATAAATTAGCTGAGATGCAGGCAGAGAGCTCCGTGCCCCACTCCTCCCCCGCTCCGATCAGGGCATTTTCAATATTCACATGGAAATGAAAGACCGTTTGAGGAGGCTTGGAAGTCAAGCGATGCTCACCACACTGACCTCAGGCCCTTTCTCCAGAGGCATCCAGCAAGTCTCTTGAGAACGCATGTGTGCTCAGTACCAAAAGGACATGGGACTCTCATCTCTTCAAGGGACCTTCCTTCCTCCTCATGCTCCCACTTCTAAGCTAAATCACATTTCGATTACACAAGGACTGATACAGTCCAGAAAAAGGACAAGGCTTCTCCCAGAAGGATGACAAGTTGGTGGGTGGGCAGCTAATCTCTTCCATCTAAATTCAGATTTGTCTTCATTGAATTCTGGACCATCTATGGGTTTCTCTAGCTCAGAGTGATCTCTAGAAAGAAAAGTCTTTTGTTGTTGAGTACTCGCATTTCCAACGCAAAAAAGAAAAGGAATGTGTCATTTAGGACGCAGAAATAGACCGTAAAGGCCTGGCTTTGGTGCAAGCTCTGCGGAGCACACCATGTTGAGACGCTTAGGATGTTTACTTTTATTCACACTATTTTTCTTGATTTATGCTGTGATTTTTGGTGTTATCCGCGTCTAGATCCTTTGTAGATAGACATCAAATAAACTAAGTTTCGGGGAAATTTGATATCCTTTGTTTTAAAGACAAAGATCATTAAATAATAAGTATTGTGAGAATTCATCTCTTATTTAAAGATTTATTTATTTATTTATTTGGTACGGGGTCTCACTACACAGCTCCGACTTGTAGTGGTGCTGTCTCAGCCTACCCAGCACTGGGATTACAGGCGTGCACCACCATGCCTGGTTTCAGTGGCCTGTACAGTATGAGGCTGGCATGGCATGTGGTACCAGAGATCAAACTTGGGTCCCTGAGCTGCCCAGGCAGGCGCTTACACCTCTGAGCTATCTCCCTGGCCAATAACTCATTTATTTACAAAAACATTAAAATTTCAGGCTCCATTCTATTAATTAATTATTATTATAATTATCATTATGATTATTTTGAGACAGGATCTTGCTATGCAGTTCAGGCTGGTGTTGAGCTCACTTTTGTAGCCCAGGCTGATCTCAAACACACACTGATCCTCCTGCCTCAGCCTCCCAAGGGCTGGGATTACAGGCATGCGCCACCACGGCTGGCCAGCTCCATTCTATTTAAATAGCTATTAGATCTCTGATTATTTCTCTTATGTAAACTAAAAGAAAATGCTCTGAGAAGGTCAGAGTTGTGTCCACACTCGTTTGAGAAGTGACGGAAGCTTCTCCGGAGGACTACAGAGCCTGGCATTGCTCTGAGGGTGACCACCTAACAGCCGAGGAGGCTGGGCTGACCCCCACCTGACTTTTTACTATGAGTAAAATCGGGAAGATGACTGTATCACAGCCGGAGCCTCTAGGAACTCAGGGGAGCAAGCTAGCCATCTGTGTAGTCACTGAGCGACACGAATTCTCCTGGGAATTATTATGGAGGGCAGAAAGAAAATATGGAAGCATGAGAAGCCCTACCTAATCCGGTCTTGAATGGTGGGACTTGGAGGCAGGAGGCCTGAGTTAGGACTGGTAGAGCCAGGAAAGGCATAATGAAGGATATATCACTTGGTTTGGGCTTTGACAAACAAGTCTAAATATAGTTTTATGCAATTACTTACTATTCTTAATACTAAATTAATACTATTACTATTAATACTTAATACTATTCTTAAATTCTTTAAAATCAATAAGACCAGTCTATCAATAACTAATGCAGCAAAGGACAGAAGAGGTAATTCATAAAAGACAAAATTCCAAGGTATAGTTGTGCCTAACACGTGGGAGGTCCTGGGTTCAATCCCCAACATGATCAATAAACAAACACACAAACAAATAAGAAACATGTTAATGACAAAAGCAACTTCAAATGATATTTCACCTATTCAATTTGCAGGAAAAACATTTCAATGTCACTATCTTCAGTGAGATTGCTTGGGTATCTTGTTCATGGGAGGATAAATTAATATGAATATTTTATAAGACCATAGGACATCACATAGCAAGAACTTAAAAAATGTGGTTTGTTTACTCTTGATGACATTATAGAAATGTTTAAAAAGAGACAATATATTTATGCAAGGTAGAGATACTTATTGTATCAAAAGAATTATTAGATATCCAACTATAGGGAATTAGTTTAATAAATTATGACACACGTGTAGCATGAAAATAATGTTTGCAAAGACTTTTGAACAGCGTTGGAGTAGGTATCTAACAGAATTCATTAGAAGATAAATTAATTTTTTTCTTTCTCTTATTTATTTATCTGCAGTATGTCTCAGTTACTCTTCTCTTGTTGCTGGGACAAATACCCGATACCCAAAATGAGGGAAGGAGAGGTTTTTTCGGCTCACAGCTACTGGAGGTTTCAGTCCATACACGCCTGACTCCAAGGCAGAGTGGCCCAGGTGAGAGAGCAACAGTTCATGGAGGTGGAACAGCGACATTGGTAACCCAGAGAGAGTCTGTCTTTCTGTCTCCCTTATGTTACAGTCAGGCTATCAGCCTTAGGTTGGGTGTGGCACTCACACCCATAATCCCGGCAGTAATCAGACCCATAATCCCAGTGGATCATAAGTTATTCTCAAACTCTAGAAGTCCCCACCCCATGACTGCATGTGGCTCCAAGGGGACAACTAGACACAAACCATAACACAGTACCAGGTATTGAACTTGGGACCTTGCACTAGCCAGGCAGCTGCTTATGCCACTGAGCTATCTCCTTGACCCTGGAAGATAAATTAAAATTATACATAATATTTAATTGTTTAGAGTATACTTATACATGAGAGTATATTTATAGGCATGTTACAAAAAAAGGAAAGAAAGCAGTAGCGTCTGAGTGATTTTTATTTTTATTTTATTTTTTAATTTTTTTGCAGGACTGGAGTTCAAACTCATGACCTTGCACTTGCCAGGCAGGCGCTTGTGCCATGGAGCCATCTCCCCAGCCCAATTTTTACTTTTATTTTGCTGTATTTTCTAAATTTTCTACAAGGAAAACAAACATTACTTACTCTTTAACATGTATTGCATTTTTCCACCTTATCACTTGTTTCTTGGATGCAGACCAAACACAGGGTGTCTTACATGCTGAGTGTGCTCTGTACCTCTGAGCTGCACCCCCACCTTTCCATTTATTCTAAACCTAACAGAAAGAGTGATGCAATTGCTTTGCTCGGTGAGATGCTGGTCTGACTTCTAGGATGTCTTCACCTTTGTTAGCATTCTGCCCAGCCAGCGACTTATTCTTGCTGCTCTAGAATCTGGTCCAAATGTTCCGTCTCACACCTAGTCCAGGTACTTCTGCTGGATTCACTCTGTGCACTGCTCTCCCCTCCTTCTGGCTGGGTTACCTCCTTCGCAGGCCACAGCATAATTCACATGTCTCCTAAGTCCTTTTTGGTAACTATAGCAGACTAAGTTTAAAAGAAAATTCTTTCAATGGTGCCTTGGATACTGCTCAGTGGCAGAGCACCGGTTTAGCAAGTTCGAGGTCCTGGGTCCTGAGGTAGGTCCCCAAACCCCTGGAGAGGAGGTGTTTTATCAGCCTGCCCAAGCCCAGAGCGCAGCTTCTATGTCCTTGCCTGGATGCAGAGACACTCTGGGCAAGTCACCCCACCTGTATACCAAATGCTACTTCAGAGATGATAGAAAGGAAAAAAAAATCTGTGGTCAGTATTTATTTTTATGTCACACTGCATGATCCAACATCAGAGATCAAGAAATGATGAGCCTTCATACCAGCTTCCCTATGTGCAACCCTGGGGCTGGGGAGATAGCTCTGTGGCACAAGTCCCTGCCTGGTAAGTGCAAGGTCCTGGGTTTGAACCCCGGTCCCACCAAAAACAAAACAAAAACCTATGTATAACACTTTCTGTGAATATTGATCACGTTGGTCTTTTAGAAGGGACGGTCTTCAATCAGAACTTCCATCTACTCTACTGAGTATCCCTCTGCATGAGATTTGGCATGCTTTGGAGCCTTTGCAAGACGAACAACACAACAAAGGGCACTTTTTTTTTCTTGCTACTGTGGATTGAACTCAGAACCTTATCACAGGGCACATTTTATATTATTGTAGAGTCAACCATAGAACCATATACAAAGAGTGCAGAAATTTGTCCCCACACTAAAGACCAAAGGATCAAGCTGAGGGCCTGCATCCTCATATCCTGCCTGAGTCCAGCTGAAGACCTACAGCCCATAATCATGCCTCTTGCAAGTCCAAATGGAGGCCTAGAGCCCACAACAATGTCTTACCCAGGCCTGTTTCACAGATCTACATTGGGAAGGCTTTTCACCAGGTCTGTGGTGAAAGCTAGGAAGTCTATGCCAGCAAGATGGAGGATCCCTAGCCTGTCACAGAACTCTACAGTGTATGTTATGATCTCTTTTTACAGATGAGTGAAATGAATTTGGGAAGGTTTCTTCTTGTAGCAGATTGCTAAGTGCTGGTCAGCTGAAGGATTCCTAGCAGGCTGAGGAATCTGAACTGAAGCTAAAAAGTGATGCTCAAGGCAAGCACCACAGCTCCCCACAAAAGCACCGCTGCCATCCTCAGCCATAGCGAGGTCCCGAGCTCCTCCACTGATGTTAAGATCTGAGTTCCTCTCAGGAAAGCCCATGTGACAAGCTTCTCCAGGAGGCTGAGCAATGTACCACCTTTCCCTCCCGAGTCAGGAAGTGAAGCTCAAGATGAGGACCAGAGCTCCTCCAAGACGAACCATCGCCATTCTCAGTGACAACGAAGTCCCGAGCTCCTCTTCCAACAAGACCAGCCGAGTGCCATCAGGAAAGCCAGCAACGCAAGGCCCTCCAGCAGAATAGCCCAAGAGAACCAGCGGCTTCCAATGGCTCCAACGGCTTTTCCCAGAAGTTCCCCTCACAGCCTCTCAATACCTCTCCATTGCTGCCAATCCTCAGGGAGGCCTCCCGCACCCAGCACCCTGCTCATCCAGCTCAGCTGGGTGTAGGAAGTGGACCGCCACTTAGCAATCTGCTACAAGAAGGAACCTTCTCCAATTCATTTCACTCCTCTGTGAAAAGAGATCATAACATATACTGCAGAGTTCTTGTGACAGGGACTGACCTCATGGCGCTATTCAGTAAGCATTTATTTACTCCCACTTCCAAGTCTAACCTGGAGGGCACCCCAGGGGCGATCTTCACTGTAGTTCTTCCGTGTCTTCTACTACGGAGCTTGTGAAGACAATGGCCACGACAAGCTCCCACCTCACCAGGAAGATTACTGTCACTAATGCTGTGCACAAATAATCCTCTTCTACTCATTCACTTACAAACTTCGTCCCCCGCTGTCACAGCTAAATATTTTCTTCTCCCTCACCTCCTGAGCTCAGTTTGCAGAACCAGCTTCTAGGAACCACAACTTTAAGTGTCTCCCTTTTTTGCTGCAGTCCTGGGAAAACTAAAAATAGTCACTCTTTTATGAAAAGTGACCGATTGGTAAATGGTTGGTTGCAACTGTACTCTAACTTTGGTAATAGCTGGTCTCCTACCACTACCACCACCACCAGTGGCTTCCTAAAATGAGTAAACCAGCAACAAGAGGATTCTCTTTCATTTTACTTCACGAAAATGATGAATTGCTTCAGAAATAAATCCCAAATGTCTAGGAAAGAATTCTGAGCAAATTCTGTGTGACATGTACTGTTTATATCCCGCCCTCCCTTGGTACTGGGGATCAAACCTGGGCACTTAAGCCCCTGAGCTATATATAGTTTTTAAGAATATGAGGGACGTGGTCTGGGAAGTAATGATAAAAAGCATGTCTTTGCTGTGAGAAAAAAAAAGTGAGGAAGAGATATTAAAGGCATTGAACCCTAAAAGTTTGCCGAGCAAGAAGCCAGGATATAAGATACGAAGTTCAGGATGGAATTCACCTCCTTTTGAACCTTTATATCTTCTTATCCTTGCAACAGGTTTGTGCCCATGTTCAAATTCACTAAAGGTCCGAAACAGCTGGCTAAAACCTGGAATAATATGGGGATACTGTTAGCATGTTTAAATTGAGATCAACTGTAATCTTCTACTCCCCCTGGGTCTTTTCTGCTTATTTGCTTCAGAAGGATTCAGGGGCAGTGATGTGAACGATTCTGCATATGCTCCATGGATTTGAGGCTTTAGGAGAGGCAGGATCCCTACTGGCTTTGCCCCACTGAAAGGGAGGCTCTGCTGGGAGTAGTGGCTCCTGGGGGCCTGACTTCCACAAAGGAAAAGATTCCTCCCTCTCATTGGACAAGGTGGGTGAAAGCAGCACGTGGTTTCTATCAGGTTGGACTTCTCTTTGTTTTATGCAAAGAAAATGTTTCAGTGAAAATTACTATTCCAGTGCAGTGGGTAAGAAATTTGTAAGTTGCTGAGTTTTGAAGGAGGCTTAATGTTAAGAGAAAAGTTCAGTTGTCACCATACACTACAAGTTTATTCCATTCGCGCCTTGGCTTATAAAATTTATAAGCAATTACGTGAATCACTTTTAAAGTTATCTTCTCTAAAACTTGTGGAGAAAGTATCAAAAAGAGATGACAATGTTTCCTTAAGGAGCCACATTGAATCTATTTCTATACAGGTAGCACTATTTACTATTTGGTCAAAATATAGAATAGTTAAATTTGACATTTTAATTTTCTCTTTAAAAATAAGTAAATGTGTCTCCAATAATTGAGTGGAGGTATTAAAATATTTTTATACTCTCTATTAAACTTTTTATTACTCAAGATATATTCCTAGATTTTGTGTCCCTTGTAAATAGTTTTCTGATGAGAAAAGTCAAGCAATCTTTAAAGCATATGTGATGCTCAAGTCTACAAAATATATCTA
>PVKN010034102.1:0-11888 GCA_004027915.1 Capromys pilorides
CACTGCAGTCTGCTGTGTTCACCCCATGTAGTGAGTCAGGGCTCAGGAAGCAAGGGCCGCTTGACTCCTTTACCAAAGTGTCTCTTCACTCTTCAATTTTTTGGCGGGGTGGGGGGGAGTTGGTCTTTTTGAGACGTGGTCTTTATATGCAGCTCAGGATCCTCCTGCCTCAGCCTCCCAAGCTCTGGGTTTAGAGGTGTGCACCACCATGCCCAGCTTTGGACTTCAATTTTTACTTCATATCCTTGCTGTGTCCTGGAGACCCCTTTCCCTTTTTCTTCCTCGTGTAGCTCTCTATTCTAGCATCTGGACACCAATCTCAGAGGCTATTTCTCTGCAGCTCACCACTCCACCATCTTCGCAGGAGACGCAGTCTCTGGGATTTTGAACCTGTTTTTCTGGGATGTGCAACTTGGGGAAGTGCCCAGGTCAGCATGTATCCTGCTCATGCTGTGCACAGAGGCGGCAGCCCAGCCCCAGAACTGTGCTCCGTGCAGGCACCAGCAGGCAGTGGTAGCGTGCGTGCACCAGTGCCGCAGCTTCCAAACCCCAGCAGCTCAGGCCGGGCCCTGCCTCTGGCCCTGGGGCTGGGCCTGTGTCCTTCAGCTCAGGTCACTCGGGGAGTCTTCCTCCAACCTGACCATGGCTCTCGCCTCATCACTATAGAAACCTAACCGGGAGCCCTGCAGTGCAGCCATCCTGAGCCGCTCAGTCCCAGGGCTGGAGTGGCATCCAAGCGCGCTCTCCAGGGATCCAGTGGCGCCTGGAGTTACTTGCCAGCTGTCGAGGCGAGGGACTCACGTGGGGTCAGAATGCCACTCTCTCTGCAGATCAGTGTCCACCAGTCCATGCTGCCGAAGGGACTTCCCCACGGCGCGCTGGTGCTCCTTCACTGTCTCTGTGGCGTTTCCCCTTCTCACAAGCCACAGGCTGGGTGCCAGGGAGGAGGCACAGAATTGTCCCTTCTCCCAACTATGTGGTCTCAGTCTCTCTGCAGGATTGTCAGGTCTCTTCCTTGCTCCTGGAAATGTACCTTTTTCCTTCCCCAAGAGGCAATTTTCCTGTCTTGGGGAAACTGAATTAGCGTTGTTATTTGCCATTCCATCACTTCCTGAAAAGTAATTTCTAAAACTAATAATGAGCTTTTTTTTTTTCTTGGTGCACTGGGGATGAACCTAGGGCTTTGTAATGATCAACATTATCACTCCCACCTCCTTTAAGACATGGTCTCCCACAGCCACAAAATTGAAGAGGGCTGGACCTGAACTTGCCAGACTCCTGCAATACTAGATTACAGGGTTTTCACCATGTCCAGCTGTTAATCTCAAGAGTTTAATGCACAGAAGGAAAGTATCAGTTTTGATGCTATTGAGTGACTCGGCTGGGCATGGTGGCACCCTCCAGGAGGCTGAGGTAGGAGGGCTCCAGTTTAAGCCCAGCCTGGGACACATGTTGAACTCAAGGCCATCAACTACAAAGCAAGACTATCTCAATGCCACCCCTCCCCCGCAAATACCTACTCTGTTGAACAGTGCTGAGAAACACCAAAGGAATTACAAAACTCCCCAGAGATGCCTGGTTCCTGCCAGGTGGTGGATTGACGGCTGGTGTTCAACTTGTAATGCCAGTTGAGTTGAACCAGTGTGGTGCTGGGCATGGGAGGTGCCCCTTGGGATGGTTGCCGGCAGCGTAGAGGCAAAACTCAGGAGCAGAGGTGCTGTTGGCTCTCCTGGAAGATTGTCAGGCTGGCTTTCCAGATGGGAACTCAGCTGTACTCTTCACTAGAGGAATTCAGGGCCTCGCTGTCACGGATGGCTGTGGTCTCCTTGCCAGAGCTCTCTCTGGTACTGAGCTTAAGCGTTGCCTCCTGGCTCCAGTGCAGATCCTTCATCCCACTGGCACTTTCTAGCTTCCACCACTGACCTTGCAAGCAAGATCCCTGCACAAATCCATGCAACAGACTTGCATTGGGTCTTCAGATGGAGACAGTCTTGTGCAGGAGACTGCAGTTGGTTCCATGCCCTTGGCTGGATTCTTTGGGAAATATTTCCTGCATTCTTTTGTACTTGGCTTTTCAGGTGCCGACTATGAAACCTTATAAATTCTGTGCCCTGTGTTGTTTCCTTTGCAAATCTCAAAACTACAACAGTGGGGGTTGGTGGTGGTGGCTGGTGAGGTGTTTCAGCAGCCTAAAGCACCTGCTTAAGCAAGCTCAGGCAACCGAAGGGACCGTGGTTTTTTTGGCCAGACCGGGGTTCAAATTCATGACCTTACACTTGCCAGGCAGGCACTTGTGCATGGAGCTATCTCCCTGGCCCCAGGGACTGCGGTTTGATCACCAGTACCACATGCTGCGCAAGCCCCACCCCCAGGGTAGACTGAGCCGGCCATAATTAAAAGACAAACAAAAATACTAGAACAGTAGGCAATTTCAGGTCTTGGGTCAGGTAACTGGGCTTCTCTGTTAAGACTTTTTGCCAAGCTGTTGACTTTGCTGAGAACAAAACTGGTTTCTGGTTGTCAGCAAGAGAACAGTAGACACTAGCAGAACATCCTGTCCTCCCTACCCCGAAACACCTAGGACCCTTCCTCTCTGGTTTCTGAGCCCACAGCCTGATGTCCAATGCAGACCATGCGCTCCTCAGAAACGCCAGCGCCTGCCCAAAGAACCGCACTCAGCAAGTTAACCACAGATCCTCCTGGCCACTCAAGATAGCAGGGAGATCTACTGGCACCAAGTATAGGCAGGGGCCCTCTTCCGTCCAGGGGCTTCTCTGGGGACACATCCTCCCTACACTCAGTGACTTATGGGGCCACCAGCCCTGGAGAATTTCTAAATTGCTCCTACCCCAGCTAGCGAAGTTTCTCTATTTCCAGCATCAAACCGCTTCAGAACATTTTCTGCCCTCCCTATGACTGAGACACTGGCAGCTGGGACACCTGTGCACAGATGCCTGGCCTATGCTTCCTTCTCTTGGTGCTGGGATTGGAACCCAGGGTGCTGTCCTGCTGTGTTCTTTCCCGAGTCACCCTGGGGCCAGCCTCTGAACTCAGTCGCTCCAAGTGAGACACACCCCAGGCAGCATAGTCTTCAGACCACTCCTCAAAGCCCTGCATCTTGCTTGCTGAGGGGGCACCAGACATGCAGCGATGTACATGGCCCGCCTGTGCCTGTGGGTCACAGCAGTGTCCACTGCAACTGTGAGCTGAAGTTCTCCAAATGAGCAGTTAAGTTTTCCCACCTTGGGAAAAAAAGTCTTGTCTTTACCTAACCAAGCCTATCTGGAGGTTTTTGTCAGGGTGGAGAAAATTTCACTTTTAGCGAGAAAAAGGAAACACTGGTGTCCTATTTGTAGCTCTTAAAAAAGTCACGCGTACACCTCACACTGCAATATATGTGAGTTCAGACAATGCTCCCCTAAACTAAAACTGAATCTCACAAGCACCTCAACAGAAGTCAAAAATAAAGATGGAGGGCCGGCGAGATGGTTCAGTGGTCTAAAGCGCCTGCTTAGGAGGGCTCAGGCGACTGTGGGGACTGCAGTTCGATCCCCGGCACCACATGCTGCGCCAGCGCCACCACCAGGGCAGGCTGAGCCAGCCACAAAATGAATAAATAAACAAACACAACAAGCAAACAAATAAATAAATAAATAAAATTAAAAAACAAAACAAAACAAAAAAAACAAAAATAAAGATGGACATTAGATATTATGTAAGGTTTTTCTTTTATTTAAAAGATCATTCACAAAATACCATATCCATAGATTTACTTTCTGTCATACAGCTGAATGTGTTGTTTGGAATTCCACCCTCGAATCTGGAAGCCAGCTGGGTCCCCAGTGGTGTGGATGGATTTGTTTTGCTCTTGATCTTTCTGTGTTGAGGATGTGTGTGGGTCGTCTCAAAGCATCAGGTTTGTTACAACCACATAATGCATGTCTTTCTTAAGTTAGATGTTGGTGTTACACAAATGGTTCTTATCTCAGAAGCACAGAAGATGATAGGCAGAGGGGAGAAATGTGAGTTCTGTTAAGTTGCTGAGAGCTTGGAACAGACACAGAGGGGCCAAGGATGACAGCGAGCGGGGAACCCCAGGCCAATGAGCCACGCTGTTGCCCTTGGCCTTCCAGCCATCCTGCTGGGTCTTCCTTCTCTTGGGCTTAAGTAGCTCCCACTGGGACAGGTGGCGACTCAGGCACTACAGGGTGTTCCACCGCTCTTACAAGACCTCTGAGCTCAGAAGCTGCTGCCCAACACCTTCCTCCCAGATGAGCACCAACCACTGCATGTGACAGCAAGTGGGTCCCAGACACGAGGTGGCCAGCCTGAACGTCTATGGTCCTCGGCAGTCAGTGAGGGTCTGGACAGCTTGGCATAGGAAAACTTCTAATTCACCACAGGAAATAAAGTGCCAGTTTCGAGGCCATTTCCACCATGGGCTCAAGGGGCCGTGGGAAGCAATCTCAGTAGGCTGCTTTTGTGGGAAGAGACACAAGGGGAGACACCTGACAGACAACAGGGATGTGGGGAAGGCTAGGTCCGCATCACTGTGTCAGCCCAGCCTAGCACTACCACTGCCCGGTCCCCACAGCACCCGAGCTGTGGAAATGATACAAACCACCAGGCAGCCACGACAGTCTGCATGGGAGCGCCTGAGGCCTCCAGAGAGGAACTATCTGGACACGGTCTCTGTCTCAACACAGAGCCCTTGGGTAACAGGTGAGGAGTACCACCAGCACACCTGTCACTCTTTCTGGGCTTCACATCTGCTTTGCCCGTCCAGTCCCTGGGAGGCTGATGGTGACAGGACGCCATGGGAGCAGGACTGTAAGGGTGGAAGGGGGCTGTAAGGATCAACAGGAATTTCCCCTCATTTTCAATACAAGGTGCATCTAATTTGGCATACTGACCACAGCTGGCCAACTTGCCAGCAACTTCTGCTCTTTCCTGGAAGCCACAGCGACACAGAACTCAGCATGCGGGTCAGAAGAGAAGCACTGAGAAAAATCAAGTCTGGCCCATGTGGAAAATAAAGAAAAGGCAAAGGGAAGAACCAAAGCAAGCAGCACCTGGGCCTGCGCCTCACATGGCAGGCCTCACGCCTCCTTTAGACACTGCGTGCTGCAGACACAGGGGGCAAGAGGGAGAACAGACAGAAGAAAATGAGGACAGAGAAGGAAAAAAATAAAGAGCACAAAACAGGCACTAGCTAGGTACAGCAAAGCCAAGGATGTACTAAAAACCACTTGTTAACAGCTGACATGCATTCACAAGCTCGGTGTTTCCACTGTAAGGAAGGAGGACAGTGTCAGGTACAGGAACGGTGTCTGCGGGGCAGCCAGTCCAGGCCAGTGGCTGCGGTCTCACTCTAACTCCCCACACCCCATTCCCGCTGCGTGCTCATTCCTGCTCCTTGTTCACAACTTCCTCTCTGGGCCTGGCTCCCCCAAAGATGGCGGAGTTGGGGTTGGCTACTTGGTTGAGGGGTGTCGCCACTGTCCGAGGTTTGAGCTGGAGCCGTGGTCTCTGTGCTCTTTCCTCTGCAGACAGAAAAACACCATTAGGAGAATGACTTCCACTGCATACATACCCAGGCGCACAGGGCCACAGAAGATGGTGCTCAGCAACCTAGTCCAGTGGTGGCAACCCTATGGGACACATACTACATGTGCCACAGCAGGCAGTGGGTGGTGTCACCGAGAGCTCTAAAAGGGCTAGTTCATACTCTCGGGTACAGAGCAGAGACCTAGACTATCACAGTATCCTACCTGAGACAAGGGTGACCCAAGACAAGCCCTGTGTGCAATGGAAGGGGCATGTTTAGGAGGTTGATGTACCCTGCAGGCCCACACTATACCTTCTGTGGGTTCTCGGAAGTCCATGTTGGAGCCACGCAGCGGGGGGCCATCTCGGAAGCGACTCCCCATGGGAGGGCCTGCTCGCCGGTCCCCTGGGCGACTGCCTCCTCGGCCTCCTAGGAAGTCATCCCTGTAACCTGAAGGAGACAGGGGCTGCTGAGTTCTCTTTATGACTGTCAATGCCAGTTACATGGTGTTCTGTGAACTGACTTTTCATTCATTGGTGTGCCCGGCACCTAAGATTTTCCACAATAAGGTGTACTGAGAACACGTCCAACTGAGAATCTGCTGTGTAACTGCAAGGTTCACAGAGGAAGGAAAAGACACAGAATCATAGGAGGGAATAAAACAGGTGTTTAAGTTTTCAGCTGGCAGGAAAAGA
The DNA here is from genome assembly GCA_004027915.1 of Capromys pilorides. Lineage (NCBI taxonomy): Eukaryota > Metazoa > Chordata > Mammalia > Rodentia > Capromyidae > Capromys > Capromys pilorides. Next base: position 6,244 of record PVKN010034102.1, read on the forward strand.
GGAAGAACATGAGACCACCTTTTATCTCACATGGCTTCAAACAGAAATCCTAGCAGCAGGCCTCAGTCTAGCTTCTTTTTTCTGAAAGTAAGGTATTTTAACATGTAACAGCTGTCACAGAACAAAATGTATGTACTTTTCTAATACTCCAATGTATTTCCACAAACCTTTACAATTTTATAGTTTTTCACCATCATGGAAGAAACATATGTATCTGTTTTTAATATATTTAGTACAGAATCTACAGAGTCTCACTCTACAGATCAGATTTGTAGTGATTCCCGCTTTTAGCCTCTCAAACACTGGGATTACAGACACAGGCCACCATGTCCAATCTCAATTGCATCTTAGTAAACGCCAGGGGCGGGGCTGGCATAGCACGCTGGGGATCAAACCCTGGTTGCTTATATATTTATTTATTTTGGCAAAACTGGGGATTGAATTCAGGTCCTTGTACTTGCCAGGCAAGAGCTTATTCTACTGAGCTATCTCCCAGCCCTCCATATATATATACTTTTTTTTTTCTTTTTTTCAGTAACTAAAAAATTAAAAGACTTAGACTGCAAATCAGATGCAATTTAATCACATTATACAAACAATCAGAAAAAAGAATTTGTAAACATTATTGCTTAGTCTTATAAAACAGTGAGTTTTAGCCAAATTGGAAAGTTTTTTTTGGCGGGCTCAGCCTGACCTAAGGGTGGGGCTGGCAGGGCATGTGGTGCCAGGAATCGAACCACAGTCCTCTGTGCTTGCCTAAGCAGGCGCTTTAGAACACTGAGCTATCTCGCTACAAAATGGTACTTCTATAATTTTGTTTCTTGTACTCTTATATCATATGCTTGGCAAGTGGTAGAGGCATTAATTTTTAAATTAAGTTGCAAAAAACTGTTAGTCAGCTGGGCATGGTGGTGCACGCCTGTAATCCCAGAACTTGGAAGGCTGACGCAGGAGGATTGGTGCGAGTTCAAGACCAGCCTGGGCTACAAAAGTGAGCTCAAGGCCAGCCTGAACTGCATAGCGAGACCTTGTTTCAAAAAGAAAAAGTCCACACACATTCCCTTTTACCTACTGCAGTAACTCAGAATTCTAGAAAAACCACCTGCATTGTGAAGACAATGCAGATTCTCCTTAAAGACTTTAATATAGGAATAAAAATCCATAAAATATTTTATTACAATCTGAATAAAGTTCAGCCTACATTATTTTTGTTTTAATAAAGTTCACTCTACATTATTTTTGTGCCAGACATTGTATTGTAGTAAGAAATCCTTTGATTATGTTTCAGTTATTTTCCAGCTTCTTAAAGTACAGGACATAAAAATGGCTCTCATCGGTGCATAGCTCTGTGGCACAAGTGCCTGCCTGGCAAGTGCAAGGTCGTGAGTTCGAACCCCAGTCCCACAAAAACAAAACAACAACAACAAAAGGCTCTCATAGGAGGAAAAAGGGATAGCCATCTTACAGATCTGAAAGGGAAGACAGACCACAAAAAGATGACCTGGCTTTGGCTTTTAAAAACCTAATACTGGACTGGCCAGATAGCTCAGCAGATTAAAGTGCCTGCTTAGGCAGACACAGGGCCACAGGTTCAATTCCCAGCACACTGTGCCAGCCCAACCCCCCAGGGTGTGCTGAGATAGCAATTGAGACTGGAGCTGGTGGCGTGCATCTATAATCCCACCACTTGGGAGGCTGAAGAGTCCAATCTGTGTAGTGAGATCCTGTGCTAAATAATTTTAAAAAATAAAAACCTGCCAGGCTGAGGTGGTGCATGCCTGTAATCCCAGCACTTGGGAGGCTGAGGCAGGAGGATCTTTTCCTAGTCCCCAGGGGCTGTTTGTAGTCTCTTTCCTTTTTGTTCTGTTCTGTATGGTTTAATTTTGGATGGTCTTACAAATTACAATGAACATATGCCACTTAAAAAATAGCACTACTCTAATGTAAAAAAAAAAAAAGAGCTATCCTTCTAACGTCTAAGGCATCAGACCAGTCATGACTCTAGCAAGGAAGCACGGAGCATGTGGGCTGGATGCAGCTGTCACCCATGGTCCACATGGAGCAGGAGGGTGGCAAGGCAGAGGCTGCCTGGGCACCGTGGGCGCGCCAAGCTTGCACGCTGTTCCTACAGCACCTGCCGGTGCAAAGCCGTCACGGGGCCCTGACTGCTGCCCTAGGCTGGCTCAGAGGGGCCTCTGCTGCAAGTTGCAGTCAGAGATCAGCTTATACATAAAGTTACAGACTTACTGGATGATACTGTACTTTTATGAATAAGCTCACTTCTGAATGGGGCAGGACGTTCAAGCATTTACTCAACAGACCGCAGCACAGCACTGGAAGACAGCAGCATTGCCAGCCTCTCCCATGCTTGTACACAAGGCAAGAAGCAAGATGGGCCCGGGTGGGGCAGGAGCTGATGCTCCTGCACTATGTATCAACCAGTGCATCATGAGCTCCTCTCTTTTGTGGGAGAGGGAGATCTACTTTTCCTTTTAAACCTCACATTCCTACCATGCATACAAGTTACCTGCATAATCAAAGAACATTAGTAGAGACAACAAAGTGCTTGAGAAATCCTTTTTCAGAGGCATGGTCTGTGAGCCGAGTTCCTCAGCTCACAGCTCAGTTGGGCTTTTGAGAAAAGCTACATTCTTGAAGGGACTCAAGTTTTAGGCCTCTTCAGAAAAAAACTGGGGTCTGGCAAGATGGTTCAGTGGCCTAAAGCACCTGCTGAGGCAAGCTTAGGCAACCGCAGGGACCAAGGTTCAACCCCTGGCACCGCATGCTGTGCCAGCCCTACCCCTCACTGGGAGGGCCATTATAATTGAAAACAAAAAAAAAAAAACAGGCTACCAAGATGACATGAACTGGAACCATAGGACATCTAAGGTTTTCCGGAAGCTTCCAAAAACTTCTAGAAGCAATGGAACCTCTGCTGTTTCTAGAAGCAATGGAACCTCTCTGTGCCATCCACAAAAGCAAAGGGAGCCAGTCCCTGGGGTGGCAGCAGAAGACTATTGGGCCAAATAAAGGCCTAGAGCGTCAGAGTGTTGGGCCAGGAAAAGATCCAGGGCTTGTGCCTGACTGCCCACTGCGCAGCCTCTGTCCTACCAACCAGACTCGGAGACTCTTATTGCACATCTGGGCACCTGTGGAGGGAGTTCTGTTTACAAAAAGAGCTAAAGAAGCAGACAGGCAGGGCCAGCTTCTCCCAAGAAGCACCAGGCAGTGAAGCTACTGGGAACAGAAGTGCAATACTGTAAATACTGATACCAGAACTGAAGTCATCCCGGGAATCCCAGCCACCTCTAGATTCTCGAGAGCCACCCATTCCTGAGGATACACAAAAAAGATAAAGATTGAGGTTGTATCATTACCTTGCTGTGGAAACATGAAAAAAATTTATTGGAAAGACATACAATTCAGGTGATGGGAGTTCAGTGAGATAATTCTAACAGCTTTTGCAGCCAACAGAAGAAAACAAAACCAAACTAAACAAACATAAAAAACCACATCAGCTGGGCGAGGTGGGGCACGCCTGTAATCCCAGCACTTGGGATGCTGAAGCAGGAGGATCAGTGTGAGTTCGAGATCAGCCTGGTCTACAAAAGTGAGCTCAAGGCCAGCCTGGTCGAACTGCATAGTGAGACCCTGTCTTAAAAAGACAAAACAAACAAACCACCAAGGTTTTAGAAGCCTAGTTATTCTAAGCTTTTACAAAGCTTAAAGCTCCCCAAACCCTATCAAACCCAAGAGACAGATTCTGCAAGTGACCTTCAGGAGTTGTTAAGTGGTGGGCACACAGCAAGTTAAGATTTTAATTTCAGAAAAAACAATCACCTCTGTCATCTGGTCCGCCTTTCCTGAATCCAAAGCTACCTTTATCTTGTTTTCTGCCTTCTGCAATGTCCACACGAAGTGACCGGTCGCCCAACAGCTAATGGTAAGGGGAAAAAAGTGTGAGTTTCTTCAAGAAAACAAACCCCAACAACTGCTCACTTGCCCCAATACCCCTGGGGTACTTACTGCACCATCGTAGGTCAGGGCTTCCTTCAGGGAGTCAACCTCATCGAATTCTACATAGCAGAATCCTGCAAAAGAAAGAAACCCCAGCTTTCTCAAGCGGTTCCTGACTGAAATCTGCTGGGATCTGACAGGTCCCACCAACCTACACTAGAGCAGCCAGGTGGGGGCATCTAGGTGACAGCAGACTTAGAAGAGCACATTTCCTTCCCAGAAAACGGATCACAACTGGTATTTAGGCCTCTACATCTTATTTTATTATCAGAAAGTGCTAAACAAAGGCTGAGGCAGAAAGATCACAAGTTTGCATTTTGCCTGAGTACCTTGGTGAGGTCTCAAAATAAAAAAGGGCAGGCTGGGGATATAATCCAGTGCCAAGGCCCTGGGCCCAACTTCTAGTACTGAAATAAATGAAAGCTCTGAATAGGCTTGAGGTGCCTAGTGCCTTCCTACTCAGGCTGTTGAAGTATACACAACCTCAACCACACAGATATTTTTGTCAGAGTGTCTACTAATAACTCAGGTCCATGCCTGTGTCAGACACCTTGCACCTGACACTGACACTGTCCCTTCCTTGCTGCCTGGAGTTAAATCTCAATTAAGTAGCTTCTCACTCCTACTGTCTCACCCTGTCCTATGCATTCAATGTTGAGCACAACTGAGAAAATTACTTCCAAATTCAAAGAAGCAACAACAGCCCAGCCACAAAGTGCCTAGTCTAGAGCTGCTAACTACAGATGAACCAGAAACAAACTCCAAAACCCAGGCTACAAAGGCAGCCAGGGGCTGGGGTCACCCACAGATCACATGGTCTGAAATTCTAAGGCTCATCACAGGCACACTGGGTGGGACTTCCTTTCCAAAGCTGGTCGTCACCTGACCATGTTCTATGCTTGGCTGCAGGTTCTACAGCCAGAAGTACACTCTTCACATGCAAAACCACTCAGAACAGGGACACTTCTTGCTTGCTTGCTCCACACTGCAGGCCCATGTTTCCATGCAGGCATGGTGCAAGGGGCCACATGCCTGGGGTAGGCACGCTTTGTCATCAACCCTCCTTACTTCTCTCTGGAGGCTCAAGTGCACTCTCCCTCCCCATCCCCCACCAGAGCTGATCTGTAGATGCTGTTATCTGAATGGAGCCAAATATACCCCAAACACACATGCTCAGTTTACCACTGTATACTGGCAACACTGGTTGAATTTATCTTTTCCATTTCTAACATAAGAAAAATACATGAGTCAGTCAAGGTAGAAAGACCTGGCAAGCCCTTTTATCTCATTTTCCTCAAAATGATAATCTCCTTGCTGGCTGAGACAAGACTGCTAGGAAATGAAGATCAGGTAAACAAATCTGGGTGTACACCCATACTTCTACAAACTAGACTATGTGAAAAATGATGCTTTCCCAAGTAGAACTGGAAAACTATGAATTGAAGAGCTACAGTGGACCTCAAACTCACAAAATTCAAGTTTGAGAAATAATGGAAACACGTAACAGGCTCCAAGGCTCCCAAAGCACCCTTTAACTTTTTCATATTAAAAAAAAAAAAGTCTTATGACATGAACAATTTACCAGAAACACCAATAATTTCCTAGTGTACTCACCAAAGTTAGAAAAT
>PVKN010034103.1:0-11893 GCA_004027915.1 Capromys pilorides
AAAATTGCTATAGGTTTTCCTATGTGTACATAGTGTATCAACCATTTTGTACTCCTGGACAAGTCACTGGCATGCTTCCAGTTAAAATATTGTCACCCAAATACATTTTTGCCAACAGCACTTTTTCTAAAAATTAAAAACATTTGTTTCAATAGCTAAGTTGCTCTCATTGAGCACATTAAATTATTTAGAGAAGACAGCCAAATAAAACATAATTCAGATTGTTCGGATATCAGATGGTCTCAAGGGTAACATGTTATTGGAGAACACAGCTGTTGACTTAATTATACCAGGCTGTAGGCTTGCACGTTGGTGCAGCTGAATGTGCCAGGTTCTGAAGATTCAACTTCTTTGCTAACAACGGACCCCCTCTGATGCAGCCTTAGTAACACAGTCTTATTTAAGATGATCGCTTGTGGAAAAGATATGCTTTACAGAGACTTTAACATATGGAAAGTTTCTGGAAAGTTGCTACACAATCCTTCGTAATAGGAATTTTTATTTTCTATATTGCAGAAAGTCAGCCCCACTCCCTGCATGGTGTACCTGTGCACAGGGGCAACTTCACTGCCTGGCTGTAGGCACGCTTCACTCTGCGATCCAGCTGCCTCACTCCTCTTGCGGTCAAGATTTCCAAGAGCTCACTTTTTCTTCAATAGCTTTAGAATCAGTGCTTCCCCAACTAAGACTGCTCATCCCCAAGGGGTCTCTGCACCAACATCATCGTCTTCCTATGCCGTCCCCACCTACCCCTCTTGACCACCCTACCCCACATTCCCACTTCTTTAATCCTTACTTGCTCTGTGTTTCTTCCTAGTGTTCACAACATGTTCACATTCACTCATTTATTCATTTGTGAATGGTTCCCTTTCACTGGAATGAATGCTTCATTAGAGCATAAATTTGTCTTATTTATTGTTGAAACCTTAAATTCTAGCAGTGCTTGGCTTTTATGGAAATTATTCTACATTTATTAATCAGGACATAAATAAACAAGTATTTGAGAGTAAGAACAAGAGAGAAAGAGAGAGAGAGAGAGAGAGAGAGAGAGAGAGAGAAGGTGCCACCCATTACATGCCAGATCCTAAACTAAGAGTGGATATAAAACCCTCCAGAAGGCTGGGAGCCTGGTATATACATAATTGAAATAATGTGTTTACTTGTAAAGTTTAAAATATGAACAAAATGCTCAATATTATTGCCGGAGAATTGCTATGACAGCAGTCACTTTTTGGAGGAAATCTTCATTCTTCGTGTTACTGCCTCTAAGCATCACTTCTTATCCATCTCTGAGGTCTCCTCCTTGTGCCTCTCTTGCTAGCTTGACTGTCGGTTCTACTCACTGTCTTTCACTCGAACGTTAACAGTGCTAAACTATCACATGGATGTAAAACATTTTTAAAAAGCAACTATTTGTAGCATTTTCATTAATAGCTGGCTCTCACAAGTCAACTCAAGGAACTTCATTTGATTGTGGATCTGTAGACCCAATTCAGTGGTGAGAAGAACCTGATCAAAGGCAATACTTCCATCTGCATTAATCTAAAGATACTTTTTTTTTGTTTGTTTTATTTTTTATTTGGTGGTGGTGATGATGATGATGATGATGATGATGATGATGATGATGATAATGATGGTGATGGTGGTGGTGGTGGTGGTGATGATGCATTTGGTTGTTTCAGGGTCTCACTCCATAGCTTGGACTCATGGTGATCCTCCTTTTTCAGCCTCTTCAACGCTGGAATTACAGATGAGCACCACCATGCCACCTGGCCTCTGTGGTTAGTTCAGCCTGCCTGGGAGCAGCATTGGCATGTAATGTGCTGGGGCTTGAACCCCGTCCCTGAGCTTGCCTAAGTACCTTTCCTGAATGTAGACACATCATACCTCAGAAAGGTGACCACAATGCAGTTCTTCAGTTGAGTGATCAGTTCACTCTCAACAAACAAGCACTAAAATCCTAGGATAAAATATGGAAAGATGGTATTGCATGAAGTAACCTTGTGAGGGAAACTGTAGAAATGAAGGCTGGACAGGTAAACTGATCGCAGGTGAAGAGAGAGCAAATGGATTGGCAATGTTCCAGACTGCCTTACAAAGATCCCAGGTCTTTGAGGAGCCGTAGGAACAATGCTGGCAGATGTCTGCTTCCACATTTCGGACACACTAACTCATCAGCCACACACATACTGTAGAGCATGGGCATAGCGTGAGTGCGTAGGCAGACTGCAGAAGCACTAGCTAAGGACGGCCGTCATGTTCTGCACAGCTAGAGATCAACAATGTGCATTCTCATGGACACGAAATGCTCTTCCTCTACCAAATGATCCACATTACTGTTCTCATTTTGTTTTTTAAAAAAAGATTGCATTTCTTTAGACTATGATCAAGCCCTGCTTGTTTTTGTATCTGGAGAACCTTGCTCATGTCAGATCAAGTGTTTCCTAACTGAATACTTTATGTCTATAATCAGCAAGCTACTATTTTTTAACTCAATGAAAGCTGTCAGAGCTGAAATTTTAATTCATTGTCATAGCAGCAAGAAGTATATATCTGCTCTCATCATCTAGCTTAGCATCTTACTGCAGCAAAGCCCAAAAGGGAGAACACAGATGCAGCCATAAGGAACAGCACACCTTGGCCAAGCAAGAACTCATGAAGAAAATCGCACCAATGCCGAATTGGTGCAGGCACAACTTACGCTTTTCCTATTGATAACTTGATTTCGAATAACATAATAGTAAACTGGTGCTTGAGAGAACACGTTCTCCGTCTTTGGTTGAAAAGATGAAGCCACATCCATGTACCGTTTTTCTTGCTGCCAAACCTCGTAAGAAACTGATTATTTTCTTCAGAGGGTCTTGTTCGGAGCCTTCTGCCCCTCTCTACCACTACGAGTACCAGCTAGCAATCGGCACTGACAAGTTTCTTATGGTTTTGCTGTTTTTCACACATAATGATGTCAAAACATAAGCATGTACTGGCCCACATCTGTTCTGTTGCTGCTGCCTTCAACATTTCAGTATCGTTTCTCCTCTGCTAGGAATCATTTTACATCTACATTTAATATTAACCATAACTCTGTGGAGTTTATCATCTTAATCATATTATGCCATCTTTACTATTTTATTAATTGATGATCTTGTGACTTCTTTATTTTTTAAATTTTATTTATTTATTTAAATATGTCCAGCTCAGCCTGCCCTGGGAGTGGGGCTGGCACAGCATGTGGTGCTGGGGATCAAACCATGGTCTCTGCAATTGCCTAAGCAAATGCTTTAGACCACTGAGCCATCTTACCAGTCCAACTACTTTAGATTATATTGCTTTCATACAAAACAAATAAGCAATACAAAAATGCATAATAGCCAGACATGATGGCACACATATGTAATACCAGCATTCAGGAGGCTGAGGCAGGAGGATTACTGTGATTTCAAGACTGGCCTAAAGTGCATAGTGAAATCTTGTCTCAAAAGGACCAAAAAATAAAAAATAAAGCATGATAAAGAAACAAAAGAACTAAAAAATTTACAAGCCCTTTCAACAGTATTTTAAAAATCATATATATATATATATATATATATATATATATATATATAATCAAGGTAATTCCTTTTTAAAATAAATTCCAACTTTTTGCTAAATCATTGTGCAGAATTTATTAATGTGTTATTTTTTCAGCCCAGCTTACAAGTGGGTTTAAATTTTTTTTTTTGGTGCAGGGTCTCACTATGCAGTTTGGACTCGTAGTGATCCTCTTGTCTTCAACCTCCCCAGCGGCTGGGATTACAGGCATGCACCACCACACCTGCACTCTGTCACTGGCTCAGTGAGCCCCAGGACAGGGGCAGCACGGCATGTGATACCGGAGACCAAACCCCAGTCCCTACACTTGCCTAAGCAGGCGCTTAGTCTGCTGACCTTTCTCCCCATTACCATTGAGTAATTTTTTAATACTTGGATATCATAAACATTTTTACTTTTCTACAAAATATCATATAACATCATTATATTAAGATAACAAGACTCAGGTAATAGCCAACCTGTTATATGACTGTATCTAATATCCATGTACAATAAACACATTAGGGTTCTTTTCATTATAGTTAGATTTTTCATTGAAAGAATAATAAAGCAAACAGTGTGGCAGGTCTATATTATAAGGTACTATAATAATGTTTTCATCTATAACATTATATGAACAAGAAATCAAATATTAATTAACTCATTTCTTTAGTTTTCCATATTTAGGACAGGGTCTACAGGGTCTCACTATGCAGATTGGACTCACAGCCATCCTCCTGTTTTCAGCCTCCCAAGTGATGGGATTACAGGCTTGCACCATCATGCCCAGTCTCAATCGCCCTCTCACTGTGCCCTGGGGGTGGACCAACATGCCATGCCAGGGATCAAATCCTGGCCACTGTGCTCAGCCTAAGCAGGTGCTTTACTTAGCAGAGCTAGCTATCAGGCCCCACAAAAGCAAATATTTAATATATAATTTATTTTCTTTTTTTAAATTTATTTTATTTATTTATTTATTTTTGTATTATGGCTGGCTCAGCCTGCCCTGGGGCTAGGGCTGGCACAGCATATGGTGCCGGAGATCGAACCATGGTCCTTCCAGTTCCTAAGTTTTCCTAAGCAGGTGCTTTACACTGCTGAGCCATCTCACCGGCCCAATATAATTTATTTTCAACCAAGACAGATGTATGTCAGAGATACTAGGGCTAAAATAATTAAGCCAAAGTCTAGTAAAGGAAACTAGAAAACTGGGAGAAATTTTCAGATTCAGGGGTTACATAAATTGGAGATCATAAATGAGCACCAGGGAAAAACATAATATATACAAGAAGCTGATAATCATTTCAGAGCAAAAGGAAAGAGTTAACTAATCAGTGAGGTGAGAAGAAAACAAAAAGGGCTTTGAAGAGACAAATTTAATTTGAAAGCAAGACAAAATAGGAAAGCTTGTTGATGCTTTATGAACACCTGACTTTTCTCTAATACATTTTCATCAAAGGAATTTATCACCATTTCATCAGTCACCCTGAAATCTTTCATATCCTACAGGTAGACATGTCAATATTCATATGGGGTGACTGATATCCTTAAAAAAATAAGATGATTCTGAGGTTTTGTGGTGGATAAGCTTCCTGGGTTTCAAGGAATGAGTAGCATCGAGTTATTAGTCACTGTTAAAGGAAAAGAAAACAAAATTTTAGGACTGAGACAAAGTTGAAGATGGATGCTTTACATTAACACACTCAGAGAAAATAATAGCTTCAATGATGACAAAAGGTGCTTTTTAAAGAGTGTATTTTACTTTCTCCCATTAGAGAACAAATGTACTTATAGATTAATAAATTACTATAATAAGAACTTTTTTGGGTACTGGCAATTGAACTCATGACCTCACACTTGCTAGGCAAGGACTGTGTCACTGAGCCATATTCCTAGCCCCAAGATTAATAAATTATTAAAGAACTAAAGACTAAATAAAAAAGATCTTCCTCACTATTTCTAATATACTACTCCAGTTGTGCTATTCAAGAATAATTAACAAAGGCATCCAGTGAACCACCCAGTGTATCTATATTCTGTGCATGTGTAATGGTCTGTGCTCTCATCTGGGTAGATTTAAGTATTTTGTTTGTGATTTAGATCAGATAGATCTGAATAAGCTACTGCTGCAAAAAGAGGTCTTGGTTATGTGATACTTCTGTGGTGCTTAATCAGTCTCCAGTTTTTCTTCTTCTTCGTCTCCGTCTCCGTCTCCGTCTCCGTCTCCGTCTCCGTCTCCTTCTCCTTCTTCTTCTTCTTCTTCCTATATGGATGGTTATAAGTATGTTTTCTCTTTGTCTAGTTTATTGTCTCCCTCTTATCACAAATTTATATCCTTTTCTAGATTTCTTTTGTATAACTATACAGAACAGATATTTTTCAATATTTAGCTACACTATTTGCTTGCTGATAAAAATGGAACAGTAGAAAACGGAGGTAGATGATTTGGGGGAGAAAGTGTACAGACTACGGAGAGAGGTCTTCAGGAGCAGAGAACCAATCTGTACATAAAATGTTGGTCTTAGACAGGAGAGGAGATCATTTCTCTGTAGTAAAAAAATGAAGAATTGAAGATTAGGTATTGATTGCAGTGATGGAAATTAAGCATTCAAACATCATAAGAAATAAGAAAATACAGAAATATTTGGAAACAGAGGAAGAAAGTATGGGATTAAGTGTCATTGAAGAATAATTGTGTATAAGTGAAAACAATGGAAATGCAACTCGGCGTAAAGAGAGGTTCTCTGTGGTATTAGGGTCTCTGTGGTGTTAGGGTTTTTGACTAAGTTATTTGGTTTGGGGAATAATTGCTGCTGATCCTTACAATAGGAAAGGAAGAGGGAAAAGTTTAGGTGGACAAGGGTCATTACAAGGTAGGTCAAAATAAAGAAAAAGCTTGTTGGGAAAACTTTGAAAATAACACTTATAATGAATACAAATGTTCTGGAATTGTATGTTGTGATCCATGGCTGTGATTTTTATAAAGGTGGTAGAGTTAATAGGAAATCAGTGAGAGTTTTAATGATACCATAAAGAAAAGAAGGACATGAACTCTTGGGGAAGCAGGTTTTATTTTTTTAATCTAAAGAGAATAGGAAAATAATCTAAATAGGAAGATCTTCACCTCATGCAGAGAAAAAAGAAAATAAATAGCTTTAGCTTTAAAGGGTACATGAAAAGTGATCATTTGAGAGTCTAGTCAGGCTCAGACAGTAGAGACTATGTCTTCAAAAGCACTTCAGAGTTTGCTTACAAAAAGCGAAAATTTGAAAGAGCATACTGGAAAAGGGTCATTAGAAGCACTGAAAATTTTCTTACAAATACAAGTCCACAACTAGAAAATATAGTAGACTTTTAATATACCCTTGTGCTTATCTTGCCTTATAGGAGAATGGTTGCATGCTTCTTAGATTGTTACATGAAAATAAAGTGACTTAGTTTTCTAAATAGTAAACTTCAATAAAGAGCATGACAAATTAACTTCACTAAAGCTAATCATATCATTGCAGGTAGAAGTTCACAAACATTTAATGGAATTTTTTTATTTGTTAACAAATCTTTATCATCAAATTGTGTGTTCACAATAAATCTTTTCTTTAGCCGACCTGGAAGAACATTCAGAAATAATTAAATCCTATTTGAATGATATATCAAGCAATATAACCAGATTTCACTAATTGTACTGAAAGGCATAATAAATTAATTCACTACCTACTTACAAGGCTATAGAAAATTAAACAGCTTGTATAAGAGACCCATACCTAGTAAATGATAGAGCTGGCCCTGAATTTAGGAGTTCCCATTCCACCCCTTTATACCAATCCTTTTACCTGCACAGTCACAGTGACATACACGCCACTGATGTGGAACTTTATTTGGGAATCGCTAGGCTAAAGCCAAGGAATAAAACACTGGATTTTCCTCTTTAAAGAGATCAAGCTAGAATCAATAATGTCTATCAATTCTTAGTCATCATAAAAATCAAGAAGCTAATGTTAATGAGCAAACATAGGATCCTGAGTTATACAGATTTGTCGTTCAAGGTTGAGCTGGGTATTTTAACTTTTCTGTGCTCTACTTTTCTTGCATAGTGATAGTATAAAAAGATAAACTCATGTGATCTGGAAGCTTACTGTGAGGATTATATTGTTTAACATATGTGAAGCAACCAGCATTGTATCTGATGTGTAATAAATGTTCACTTATTAGCAGTCATTACTGGTTACTATTTAGAATATTAGTTTGAAGAATGTGAGAACATGTCCAAAAGTTTCACACCTTGAAAACAAACAAATACATTGAATACAATCCCAAAAGATTATTTTTCTCAAAGTTTGAAAGATTAGTGTTTTTCATTTACAATTTGGCACAATTTTAAATTTACAAAGATGAAATCTTTTAAAATGCAGCATCTTAAGAGAAAAAGCAAAGCAGTGGAAAACATTTTCATACTTACAACTGGAAGTAATTTTGGTGGTGGAACAGTGTCATCTAGTGAGAGCTTTAGGTGAGAAAATTCCCTGTTCCAAATTAAAATGCCTCAACTCTATCTGCAGGGTTTTGCCCACCACTCTGATGAAATGTTCTGGAACAGAGAGAGATTTGAGGTTGGGCAGAAGGAGTGCTCATTTGGGAAAGGGCGGTGAGTTTTACAGATAGATGCTGAATGGGGTAGTAAAGCTTTATTTTTCCTATATAAATATTTTGTCTACAACTTAGACTGCCTCCCCATCTGGTAAAGCAACGTGGCTTTCAGAAATAACTTTTGGCTTTTTGACAACCCAAAAATGTCAGTATATTTTCTATAATTTACTTTAAAGCAAAACGATGAAAGAAAAGCTCTCTTATAATTTTTGCAACTGTTTAAGGTAACACTATAATGTTGGGAGCCACAGGAAGCTAGGAAATTGATCAGATGTGTGTAGGTGGGACTGGGCCTCAGTGCCTAAAGCAAACAAGCTACCTCACTCCTGAGATAAATATCCTATCTGGTTAAGGTCAACTATTGATCTCTAGGCAACCTTGTGTCATGTGTTACAAACTTTGCAAAAGTATAAATAAACAGGTTTTATTGTATGGCGTGTTAGTCTTGCCCATCAGGCATACCAGTGACCACCTAGCCCAGCTTTTGTGTTCTTGTCTACCTTTCTCATTCCTGCTGTTATTTCTCCCCAGATAGAACCAGTTGCAGTGAAACCAGTGGATCCCTACACTATAACACCATGATTAGAAATTCATAAGAAAGCACAGCTAATAACTGAACAGACAGATGGCTAATCATCATCAGTAACTAGATGATGCTTGTGTGGAGGACCGAGCGACTTCTTTTTGTTGGAATTCTGTCTCTTCTCTCTGCTAGCGACTAGGTGGCATTCCCTTGTGTTATGTTTGAGACTCCCACATTCCTTTGAGCTATGTGCTAGCAGTGTTCATTTGCATGGAGTGACTGAGTTAGTTCATAATATGATTTCTCTCCTAATCTAAATCTCAGACATTCATCAAACAGCACAGAATTATTGTAGCTAGATGACCATGTTACTTAAACTCAATGAAGTATAGTTTAAAATTAGGTTAAAGCTTTATATTAAAGATATATTAAAGTTTATTTGTCTTCTAGTTTGGATCTATATCTAAAGATAAATGTAGTGATTTCTGTTTTTAGTTGGAAATACCTAGGTGAATTTTTCAATGAAGCTTAAATACATTGTTTTTCCATTTAGGATTCACAGAATTTGTTATTCACGAGCACTTGCACAAAATTTGTATATATTTTAGTTTCAATTAAATTTTCTTCTGTCATTTCCTCACTTTTCATTAACAAAAATTTAATTTTGCACTGCATTTGCTTTTAAAAATAAATACTACTATTGGGGCCAGGAGAGAGCTCAGTAGAATAAGCGCCTGACTGGCAAGCGCAGGATTCTTAGTTCAATCCCCAATACCATCAAAAGTAAATAAATAAATAAATAAATACCACCATAATCACCACAACTGTTTCAAAAGATGTACAGCATGCATTTTACCTCTGTCCAGCTCACCAGCAAGAGTTGCTGAGGGTGAAAGAAAAATATCCTGAATCTCGAGAGAGATAAAGGTTATTAAAGTATAATCCAGAATGGAGAGGAGTGATTGAGACTTCCTAGCAGAAAAAGAGAGGCTCCAGCAATGGCAAGTTGGACAACACTGTCACCAGAAGGTCCAAGGCAGTGGGGCTGGGCAGGACCCACAATCACTAGCTAGAACTGGAAGTGACCAGTGGTGGCCAGCTGGATTACAGCATCAGCAGTGCTCTGTTCTATCCAGTTTATGGAGGAAGCCAAGCTGTTCCTATGGAATGAACTGCACAGCATGGATCTCATCAGTGTCCTTTGTTCCTCTGTGTGCACAGCGTTTCAGGGAAGAGCTGATTTAGTACACTGGTGACTGGTCTCAGTTTTCCATGTCCCTCAGATAGTTCTTTTTAATTTTTTTAAAAAATCATTTATTTATTTCTTTATTTATTTTGGGCAGGGTTTCACTACATAGTTCGGACACCTAGTGTTCTTCCTATCTCAGCCTTCTCAGTGCTAAGACCATAGGTATATGCCACCATGACCAGCTTCTGTGGCCGGCACCAGGCACCCAGGGTTCCAGGGCCTGCAGGTCCTGCGGTGCTGGGATTGAATACCAGGTCCTTGCACTTGCCAGACCGTTGGGCTATCTTCCCAACACTGCCCCCCAGCCACAGACAATTCTTTCCTAAAATTCTAAATCCTTGTCTGCTTACAGAGCCTTCTTTACTGTGGCAGGGGTGATGGCCACAAAAGGGGTGTTTTATAGACACTATGCCACATCCTCTAGTTTTTCTCAAGGGTGATGCATGTTAACCTGGAGGTGCTGGTGTCTCATCTGGATTCATTTTTAGGGTGTGGGGGTTGGAGGGTGCCGTAATCCACATATCTTTGTACTGTTGCATCTCTAGCTCTATTTTATTTTGAAACAGCGTCTGGCTAAATTGCTAAAATGTCCAACCTGCAGTCAAATTTGAAATCCTGCTTCTGGCTCCCAGGTAGCTGGGATTCAGACATGCATAAATAAACACCCTAGCCTGGCTTTACTTTTCGAACTCCAGACTATTTGCCTATTCTCCTGAAAAAATCACAAGGTCTAAGGCTTTGGCCTTGAATTTTTGCTGTCATATTTTCTAAGGATTTTTTTATGCCCATACAAGTGGTCTAAATTGGTTTTTCAATGTCAATCACCTTCACTGATGTTAATGCATAAATATCATCATTACCAAGAACTGCCCCTCCCATAATATAATCGAGTTAGCTGCTTTCTATCTAGCAATCTCCTTCTTTTTCTCCAATTCACAATCTCTATCACCCAAATTGCAATAATTTTAATCCTGTGAGACCTGCAATTCATTAATTCTAACTAATTTTACTGTATCTCCATCTCTTCAAATCCTCACCTCTTTTTGTCCTGAGATTAAATACCACTGACTATATATTGCTATTTTATAGCTCTTTCATGAATGATAGGATTTTGGAAATTTTATGTCTCTATCATCGGAACCTGGAGGAAGCAGCTTTTTAAATCCAAATCTTTTCCCAGGACACACATGCCAGGAATTCTCACCACATTTTGCAGTCATAGTATCCTCCTAGCTGATGATTTTTGGTTCCATCCTTTTAAGCATCCAGTATCAGATGATGTCATTGTTCATCTTGATACTTATTTCACTCATAGACAAAAATACATCAGTGGAGGGATTACTCACAAACTCTTAGCACCAAACCTGAGCACATTATCTTGTAATGTAAGCTGGATTTTTTTAGTATTCTAATGAAACCCAGTTTTCTCCTCTGTGCAAGGTCACCATCCCAAAAGTTTTCTACACTAAATCATTCTCTTTAACATGAAATCTCTGCCTAATAAATCTAACTTAAAATAAATTCAACCTTTACTTTGTGTTCAGCTGCTTTGCTTCTTTGCTTTTACTTTCAGAAAGCTTCATAAAGTTGTCTCTTCTCAGCTTTAATTTCATTTTATCTCCTTTCTTCTTACTGCCTTCTATTCAGGGTTTTCTTCTTACCACTTTACTTCTATATCTTTTACCTAGGTTGCCTGACATATCAGGCCCACAGTTGGCTAGTCTTTCCTTAACTCCTCTCAATTATTACAACTAATATAGAAATGTAGAGGTCAATACAAACAATGTTTGAAGAAAAACAACACAGATGACTAATACTACCTCAATGGGCTTCAAAGAGCATTATGAGATGGTAGTAAGTACAATGTTAGAGTTCAGCCTGTGATGCAGATATATAGGGCCATAAAAGTA
>PVKN010034104.1:0-11893 GCA_004027915.1 Capromys pilorides
TTTATATTTGGCTTAAAATATTTTCCCAAGTGAATTGCTCAGATTTTGTTAAGGTTTTCTATGATTATTTTATTTATTCTATTGCTGCTGGTCCAGATGTGTAGTGTTATTTTCCTGTCTGTCTTTGAAGTTAATTCTGTAGTAGCAGTCTGACAATGATAGAAGTGCAGCAGTCTCTGACCCATGGCCTATCACACTGTGAAAGGTTTCTAATCTTTGTTGAGTAGCTTGAAGAGTAATGCTATTTTCTGAGGAGGTCTCAGGCTGTCTCATCCTCAGAAGTGGAGAAGACCACCATTCTCATGAGGTTCCTAGAGCCTCCAAGGACAAGTACATTCATGTTAACCAATGTCAACTTTCTCCCACAAAGGCTTAGAAATATCTGTGGGCCAAGCCTTCCCCAAGTTTAAAATATTTCCCCAGTCTTTCCTTTATCTGAGTTTTGTCTGCCTGTAGGATGCTGGTGGGAAGTAAACCTCAGCAATAGGTCTCTTGCTCATGCACTCCACACACACACCACCATCACCCCACTATCCCCCCATCACCACTCCCATCCACCCCTTCTTCTCAGCCCTAGCTCCCAGTTAGGTCCAGGAGACTCAGGGAGTTATTAATGCTTGAAATGAAAAGAAGTTGAGGTTTGTTGAGCCATCTTCTTCCTAGCAGATCCTGCCCTATATATTATATATACCTTTTGTAAGTATGCAAGTTATGAGAAATTTAAAGGTGTCATTCACTGATAAAAAGTGCTCCTCACAGGACTTGTGCTCCCTCACACTACCCAACTCCCTGATTCTACCTCCTTGAACACTACCCTGCTTGGCTGTTGCACCAGCAAATCCAATTCCAGAGTACCTGGTACATAAAACACCATGAAAATATTGATTTTTCTGCTTGAAAAAACAACAATCCTTTTATCTAGGAAATAACATATCTCTGCACCTTAAAGTGGAAATCAAAAGAATCCAGTATGCCTCAGCCCTAACAAGGCAAAGGATATACGTTAGGCCCCTGAGATGCTTTTGTCAAGTCTCCTTGACAGTAGAAATACACAGTACAATTGTCCAAACCATCCTGCTTGCATGCTATACTTCAAAGCAAATCTCCAATGGAGTAAAAAGCAAGCCCACAAACTGGGAAAACAATTATAGCCGTCTGTCCCTCTAACAAAGGCCTTCTATCTAGAACATATAAAGAGTTTTAAAAAATCAGGCCCCCCAAATTCAAAGATCCCATCCAAAAATCTGGAATGAATATACACTTCTTAGAGGAAGAAATACAAATGGCAAGTAAATACATGTAAAAATGTTCAACATTGGTCATTTGAGAGATGCAAATTAAGACAACACTGAGATTCCATCTCACCCTATAAGAACAGCTAACATCAAGAAGTCAACCAATAACATGCTGGAGAGGCTATGGAGAAAAGGGAACCCTTGTGTACTGTTGGTGGGAGTGCAGACTGGTAAAACCACTATGGAAGTCAATGTGGAGATTCCTAAAAAAGCTAGGATTGGAGCTACAATTCAAACCAGCTGTTTCCTTCCTGTGTATTTTTCCAGAAGAACAGAAAAACTCATAGCACAGAGATATATGTTCACCCATGTTCATAGCAGCACAATTTGTCATAGGTAAATCCTGGATGGGAGAGAGGCTTGGCACGCAGCTCTGTGTCTCAGGAGCCCCCGTGTAGAGCTTCTCATAGACTCCCATGAGTTGTAAATAGTATAAACAGGGAAGACTCCAGGAGGAGCCTGCTGTCCTGACTCTTCACAACAGCCCACATCAAGTCCTTTATTTTTGCTGTTCTCTTCTGCTTTCCTGTTTATCCCAAATTTTCTCTGCAAAGACAATTTCTTCCTCATCCTTTACTTTTCAAATAAACCTTGTCACAATATTCACCTGTCTCTTTCAGTCTTTTGTTCTAGGAGAGAAAGACCTAGAACACATCGAATTGGTGAGACATTTCTAAAAAGAACTATCTAGTAGCACCCACCCACACACAACACCATGCAATCAGAAACCTGGATCCTTTGATCCCTTGCTCTGTGGCACTAGAATTCTGCCCTCATTCTACACTTTCCATGACAGTTTGCCATTCTACCCATGTCCCAGACCTTGAGAAGGACAAAGGGAAGAAGTAGGGAACATCTTTTCTTTGAGAATATTTTCAAAAGCTCACTTCTACTCACATCTGATTGTCCAGAGTTTAGTGACATGACCATTGCTCCCTGCCTATGTTTTAGCAGGTCTATAACCAGCTCTGTAATCCTTTCAATGTGGAAAAATGTATGTAAATATTGGTGCAACAGAAGTCTCTTCATTACTGAGTAAAATAAATTTTCATTGGAAAACAGTGTACTACTTCAACAATTTTTCCCTTGCACATTCTACCAACATAATCCTTCATAACTAATATTCAAAGCCTCAAGATTATGTCAATAAGCTTTATTAAATCTATTAAATTTCTTTGGGGGAACCAGCCGCTCAGGACCCCCTCCTGTCCCTCTCTCAGACAGGAGCTTTCTTTCCCTCAATAAATATATTCTGCTCATTAAAAAAAAAGTTATTTAATTTCAATATTTTAAGCATAGTCTTTGCTGTATTTTAATCAAAGAAAGATCAGCATAATAAGAAAAAAAGAATCTGAATTAATCCATGCTTTATGGTATTAAATACACAAACATGACTTTCTTATCTTTGAAAACAAGTTTGTACAAACCATCTCAGTGTTATTGTGTTTCCAAAACACTAAATCAACAGTTTCTTATTATTTAAAATTTTCTCTCACTAAATATTTCCAGTTTCTGATTTCACATAATTTTAATCATGGCTGAGTTAATGACTTTGAGGCCTAAGAGTCTACTTGTAATGAACAACTAGGTCTTTCTGCTGGCTAGTAGTCTTCTGTACCATATGTCTATGTGCTTAGACATAGATCTTCCATGTTTTCTTGGATCCCATACAACATTAATGGCAATGGCCAGCATAAATATCTTCACTTATCTGAAGATATAAAACTCACTGCTATCCAGGAAATATTTGTGAGTAAAGATACTAAACGTTTGTCCTCAAGTTAAATCAAACCATCATAAACTTGCACCATATTTTGCCCTTGGTAGAATGAATGCTACTGCTATTAATGTTCATATTCTGTCTTGGCCAGGTACTAAAATGTACAGTTAACAATAGTCTTGTGAGGCTGTTATTGTACTTACATAAAGAAGCGGTGAAGTACTATGTCACTGAGTTGGCCTGTGATTCATATGTTTTTATCATCTCCTCATAAAGAGTAGCAGGGGACTTAGGGTGGATTGACTTCAACTGCCCTTACACTTAGGCCATAGAGCAATGCCAGGACAAGGAATTTTAACACCACCCACAGAACAGATGTTTGGAAATTAACTTTCACCTCCTAGGATAAAACCCAGAATACGACTCTCAAACTTTTAAATCTGTAGACAGAGCTCCAGTTGTGTCGTGGAGACGTAAAAAAGACCTAGAAGTAAATACAATCACATACACACACACACACACACACACACACACACAAACACACACACACGATCCCATGAGAGAGGAGACAGAAAATAGCAGCTCAGTCCAGGAGAGAAACACAGTGGAGAAGTCAACTCCCATCAGAAGCCCTCCTGGCTGTGGTGATCATGCGAGACCAAGCCTCCCTCCCTGCTTCTGCCAAGAAGCCTACAAGAAATCATTCCAGCCTGAAAAGTTTCCCCCAGAAATATGGGACAGAAATAGGAGCTAAATTGATTTTCTTTTTTCGCAACTATTAAACACACAAACACAGTATCAGCATGTATAATGAAGACAACAGAATCTGTGTTCAGATTGAAATATGAAAGGAGAAAAGAATGATATTAGTAAAACCTATTTTCTAGAGGTATGAAAGCCGTATGAGGTAAAGCATGTAAAGTCTTTGCCTTACACACAATCTTGTATGAGTGATTATTATGCTCAGTTACAAGGTCGTGTCCATCTTCAGTATCAAATGAACTGTCTTTGGACTCAGAGGGCCTCTGCCCTGACTTTTGCCTTCAGGACCACCACCAGGCCGACTCCTGCCCCTCCCCCATGGTCCTCCTCCAGGGCTGCCTCCTGGTCCCCCTCCACCGGGCCCCCCACCCAGGGACCTCCTCCAGTGCCTCCAGGCCTCCTACTGCTGCTTCCTGGCATGATGCACCCACCTCTGGTGCTTACCCTTGGACCTGCCCCACCTGGGCTTTTCCCAACAGCTCCCTTGCTGAACCAGGGGTGCTGAGTGCCCCCACCAACTTGATTCAGCTACCCAAGGCAGATGACACAAGTGTAGACACCACTGAGCAGAAAGCCACAGCGACCATCAGTGCCAAGCCACAGATCACTAATCCCAAGGCAGAGATTACTTGATTTGTGCCCTCTGAGTTGAGAGCACATCAGGAGAATAAAGGGGCCACTGTTGTTCCTCAAAGAAAGCCAGAGAATGATTCTGTTGTTCCTCTTGCCAAAGCAGCTTCCAAATCTTGCCCTTCTGTTCCTGTCTTAGTACAAACTAAGGATGATGTTTATGAAACTTTCATGAAGGAGATGGAAGGGCTGCTGTGACAGCTGTTGATGGCGAAACAGGCTTGTGTTCCAGCAGCTCATGGAGCAAGACACACAGAGTGAGACTTAGGTGAAAGAGCCACTTCCACTGTCAGGGTGTGTTCTAATTTCAGTTCAAAGAGTATTTAGAGTTTAGTCTTGTTTGGAATTTCATGCACCTGAGAAAGGGCATTTCATCCAGAAGAGTGGTCACCGAAGCAGTGCTGCTAATATCCGTTCTCTTCCCACCACTGTTTTCATCCCATTTTTTCCCTTTCTCCAGTTGTTTGGAAATTTGTGACCAAGTTCATCCTACTTATGCATTTCAACTCTCTTCTTGTGTGATGTGGACCCTAGAATAGAGATTTCAAAAACCGTTTCATCTTTTTGCATTTGAGTTATTTTTAAAATTTTCGTGTAAATATTTTGTATTATTTTACTTGTAGTGAAATGGATTGCAATGTTATACCCTAATTCAAAGTAAGATATGGCAGGAGAAAATGTATGATTCTTTGATTAAATTATTTCCCACTGGGAAAAAAAAATGAACTGGCTTTAATGTATCAACACAAGGTACCCAGTCAAAAAAAGGAGAAAAAAAGAGAGGATCAGAGGGAAGAGAAAAAGGAGGATGAGAAGGAAGAGAAAAAGATATGGGTAGAGAAAGAAAATAAAGATCTAAAGTCTAGAACCAAAATTTAAGATTATAAGACTACCTTTTAAATTCTGGCGTGTACCTGCTACA
Source organism: Capromys pilorides (assembly GCA_004027915.1). Classification (NCBI taxonomy): domain Eukaryota; kingdom Metazoa; phylum Chordata; class Mammalia; order Rodentia; family Capromyidae; genus Capromys; species Capromys pilorides. The sequence goes on from PVKN010034104.1 coordinate 5,330, forward strand.
AATTAGTATAAAAAGTTACTACATAAGTCTGTTAAACTCAGTCAAAATTGGCATTTTCAGTAAACATATGCCACTTAGAGTGCAAGAAACCCCTAAAGAGATTAGGGAATTATGTCAAGTAGTGAGCAAATCCAAGATATAGATATTGTGTAAATATATATATATACATACATATATGTGTGTGTGTGTGTATGTGCGTGCGCACACGTGTATGTGTGTACGTGTGTGTTGGGATCAACAAAAACTCTCCAAATTTAAAAGTATGATCCAACTCTTAGAGGCTATCATTATTATCTCCTCAAGAAAAAGATGCTCCCATGTGGGAGAAATGCAAAGAAAATCAGAACACATGCTGGTCTTAAAAGAAATTTATGTTTCTATTTGCAATACAGCAGACCAGGTTTTTAGGTCAAGCCTTTCAGTGAAAATAAATATAGCAGATACTTATCATTTAGATAGACTTTCTTAATGGATGTTTTTGAGCACCAAACAAATACATTTTGGTCCCCAAGCTGAAAGAGTTCACTAGAAACATGCAATGTGGGAAGTGTCACACATATAACTGCAGAGCTGACACAAAAATCAAAGCAGAGTGAATGTCACCTGAAAAGGACTTTACACAATGTAAACTGTGAGCTATATTTGAGGGATGGACATTGCCACAGTGGTGTGGGCATGGTGTTCCAGACAGAGAGTGCAGACAGCTTTTCAGAGGCAATGAGACAGCAACTGTGAAAATGGATGGGTCAGCTTGGCTGGCACAGAAGGGTCCATCAGAGGAAGGAAAATCTCCAATCTTTATTGGAATCTTCCATAAGATTTCTGCAGCAGTTAGCTTGGGCTATTTTATGAAAAGATAGTAAATCAACTCTGGGGGATTCATTGAGTCTACCTGACTCAAATGCAGCCTATATTTTAATCAAAGATTTATGCTTTGTGTCTAGATGCCTCCCCCCAAATCCTCATGCAGTCATAGGGTATGGACTCTTCAGAGATGGCTGAATCTAGAGGATCTGATTGATTCACGATCCAATAGTGAGATGAAGGGTGTAGGTGCTACACCTGCTCTAGGGTGGGTAGTCTGCTTTCAATAAAAGGGACAGAAAGTCATTTCTTTTGTTTGTTTTTTCCCTGCCATGAACCAGTGTCCCTCTGCCATGTGCCTCTCTGCCTTGGAACCAGTCAATTATGGGCTGAAACCTCTACAAACTGTGAGTTAAATAAACCTTTCCCTCCTTAACATGTGGGTTCTGGTATTTTGTCTCAGTAATGAAAGAAAAGTGACTAGGATACTTACCCTAATAAAAACTAAAACTGAAGAGTGATGGGACATGGCAAATCATCACATAGAAGAAACACTGTTGACCTTGAATTCTGGGAAACTAGGAAACTAAAGCTAAACTAAAAAACTGAACAAATTCTCTGTCATAACCTACTTATTTTTTTTGTCAAGCAAAGCACACAGAGAAATTCCCCCAAGATTCCAAACAGAAAAGATACAAGAAACTTCAGTCCAGACAACCTTCTCCTCTGATGCATCCCCAATTCCTTGGCATCCTTAGACAATTTCCTGCCTGTTAGAGGAGGAGTAGGATACCATCACTACTTAAAACTTGTCATAGAGAGCCTCCTTTCCTTTTCTTTATTAAATCTGAGGGTTACTGTTTAAACAATTCATTCGTAGTCATAAACTATCCAGCCACTATGTTTAAACATAAAAATACTCATATATTTGTTATCTGTCTCAGTTGCTACATGAAACCAAATGTTTGAAGGAAATTTAAATCTGGTAATTATACATAAACACCAACAATTACTTTGATTTTAAAGTCTGTAGCAATGTTCATTTTTTTGAAAAATTTCATGATCCCTAAGACTATTAATTTGAATGACTGGACTATAATGTTCAACAAATTTAAAACCACAAGATATGACTGGTTTCATCTCCTGTAAGAAGCCTTTATTTTTTTTTTCTAGACCTTCTTACTTGCTCTTTCCCCCTTTGGTATTGGGGATTGAGTTTAGAGCTTTCACACTGAGCTACATTTTTAACCTATTTAATGCAGGGTGTTGTTAAATTTCTGGGCTCATGTACTCCTGCCTCAGTTTCCCAGAATTGTGGACTTATACACACATGTCACCACATCCTCTTCTATATTCCTTTTTGACATCAATGTAGAACCGGTGTAGTAATATGAAATGAAACATCCTAGAAAAGGTGTCCTCTGAGTGTATCCAGATTCCTAGTTTAGTACTAAAATTCAACTGTTTTCTCCTCAATATACCCCAGAGTACAGTGCATCATCCTGGGGTTTTCCATATCAAGGAAAGTTTTGAAGCTGTAGATTAAAAACCTCCACTGAAACATATGCATTATGTTACTTGAAACAAGGCCATCTGCAAATGCTTTACAAAACAATTTTCTTTGTTCAGCAGAGGAAGGCCAGATGATGCAATACCTAGTCTCCAGCTGTGCTTTTTGGTGGTGATTTAGCCTCTGTGTCATTTGAGACACTCCTGGCCACTCGCTGTGCAAGTCTGATGATGTGCTCAAACTCTTCACTTGTAAGGAAGAGGGGACAGAATGGCATGAGAATGTATATATGCCCACAAAGCACAAGAGAGATGGTTATCTTTTTCTCTGGCATTATTTTTTAAACATAAGCAGTTCTAAAGGAAAAAGGAAGTCAGAGACCTTAGGGATTCACAATGAAGGAAATCCTTCCACAGGATGAAACTCCACATCCTATAGAAAATACATAAACAGCATCATAAGTTGAACAGTGTTATGATTTCTCTGGAGTTTTACATGTTCCAAGCTCTTTAAATCACTAATCATTTTATTCTGCCAGAATAGATGAGCTAATAACTTGGCTGCTTCCTCTTTAGGAGGTTAAAAGGCAAGCAGAGAAAAGGCTCTGAATAAAACATAACCAAGATATTTTAGTTGATTTCAACATTTTCTTTATCATTAGGGCCAAATATTAAATAACTAATAATCAGAACAAGAACGTTGACTTGAAACAGCTGCTTAATCAACCACTTAATGAAGGAAAACTTTGTCCCAATTGTTCATCATATGAGCAAAGAATACACATCTGATAATTTTTTTAACTTTCTGGATTGATGTGGAGAAAGTATTATATATGGAGTACCACTGTCTAGTCTTTGGTCAGAATCTTGAAAAAATATTTTATTTTAATTATACTCTATAACTTTGTCCCAGGATAGATATCATTTAGAATGACATTTTTAAAATATAAGTAAGATTCATGACTTAAGAATCTGATAAGAGAACTACAGGATTCATGCTGTACCACCATGACCGGGTCTGTTCCCTCGTTAGAAGAAGAGACACTCATAGATCCTTCCCTCTTCTCCCCCACTATAAAGAGGAATGTGAGTTAACACTAAGCCCAAATAGTGGATCCTCTTTGACGCCGATGGCCAGATGAGGTTTCTGCATGCTTGGTTTGTTTCTGTTTTTAAAACTGGACACAAGCTGTGGCCACAGCAGTGGGAGAGCGGAAGGAGCTCTGATCTCAGCCTGAACCTTACTGCCTGTCGCCTACATGCCTGCCCGCCCCAGGTCCACAGGGTTAGTTTCTGGTGACCACTGGTATGCTTAGATTTCTCAGTTGTAGAAAGCACATGAATTCTTTCCATGGGGACACAGGCTTTCAACTCTGTTTCATCATGTGAGCAAAGGAAAAACCGGAGCCACTTAAGGATGTTTCACATTCTTAAGTGACTGGGCATACACTCACTAAATGATGCTCACATACCTCTGTAACTGGAATGACAGAGTAGAGCAATTTGTGACAGATACTTCAAGTAGACATGAAGTAGAACGTTGTGAAGAGAAATACTGCCTGTGGCTCTGTGGTTCTTTAAATGAGTCAGTGGACACAAGATGTCTAGCATGGTTCGTAGCCTACCTTCCCCTTCCAGCAGAGCTGCACCTCCACATAGGTTATGAAATACTCCAGTTAGTGTCCTATGTGGTAATAGTCCTTGGCTCCGCCCCTGGCCAAAGTCCACATAGATCAGCCCACATGGGTTTCTCAAAATTGAATCCACAGATTACCTCCAGCTCAAACATCTGTTGAAGTGAGACTTTAAAAACAGTATATTTGAACTGGCAAGATAGTTTAGCAGACCAAGCACATACTTAGGCAAGTACGAGGACCGGGGTTCAGTCCCTTGTACTGCATGCCTCACTGGTCCCACCCCTAGGTGTGCTGAGCTGGCAACTGAGGCTGGGTGTGGTGGTGCATGCCTGTAATTCTAGTGCTGAGAGGCTGAAAACAGGAGGATCACTATGCGTCCAAGCCGCGTAGTGAGACCCTGTACAAAACAAACAAACCAATAATAAAAAATTCAAGAAGTAGATTTCTGGGCCCTTCTAGAGACGTACTGAATCCAGAGCTCTGGTGAAGGAACTATGAATCTTCCTTTTTCCCCAGCTCCCAAGGTAAATCACTAAAGCTTGAGAATTCCTGATAAAAATCCATTAACTTAGGCCCCGAAACAAAGATTTTTGCGTCTTGTCAGCAGAGTCTGTTGGAAAAATTATTTGTTACTTTTTAAATTTATGCTCTGAGTGTTTATGGATGGTTAATTCAAGAGCAAACTCTGGCCAGTATCTTTTATGCTGAAATTAAGATTCTGTTCATCTCATAAATCTTTGTGTTCTATGCAAGAGCCCATGTCATTCATTCATGATTTGTTTACTTGCAATAGGAGAAAAAAATCTATCTTCTGATGATTTTTTTTGTAACCCCATTGTGAGAAAATGAAAACCACATAACTGTGTTTCTCTTATAACCTTAGCAACTACAACCATGTAGCAATTTTCTTGCCCAAGTATAGCAATCTGTTCAATTCTGTGTTCTAAATATATTTACTCTTTCTCCTCCTTTTAAGTGCACTATGTTTTGTTTTACATTAAAATGACATATTGTAACTGTTTGTGGTCAGTGGTGACCTCTAAACCACCTTTGACAGAGTATAAATTTTTACAAAGTAAAGAGTACACATTTTCTTAGAGCTTTTAGTTCTTGGCATTCAGCAATTCCTGAATGACCACTTGAATCAAGAGTGAAAACATGCCTGTTATATGACACAGGACTATTCTGACCACTCTATTCTGACCAACTGAGTTTCTTGGTTGATTTGTATACTTGGATCTAGCAGATGTCTTGCACATCTACTTTTACAAATGCAAGCCAGAGGCAAGGAGCTATGATACACTTCCAGTCTTTCAAAATACTTGCTCCCTTTATAGGCTGTGAATTTCTGAAGAAAAATAGCATCTCTATGGTTACCTGACACAATTACTAAAGCTGCCAGAGCTTGCCTCTATATAACTGGGTTGGAACTAAATAAATTACTACAGCTAACACAAGTATGCCTCTCCAAGCCCCATAGGGGGAGACACTGAGAATCCAGCAAAAAAACCCAGCAATGTTCCCAAGTGACAATACCAAAACTTGCTTTGGTAGCAGTCAAGTCTCATATATAGCAATATTCTCATGAATCATCTCCCCTTAAATCTCCCAATGCCTGTTCATTACTGATGGCAACTACATACCTATGACAGAGTTTTGGTTGGAGCAGTAAAGGTTTTTGCTTAACTCAGATTAACTGTGGTATATGATTTCTTTGTTTTCCCCTGCACCCTCCAACACAAAAGCATTAGTTGCCTAAGTTTCTCAGTGCTCCAAGGACACATTCTTGTCAAGAAACAGCTTCTATCTTAGTCCAACTCAGACACAACAAAGAAATCCTCCATGTAGCATTCCCACTAAACTGTTATGCATGTTACCTAGTGACAAAATTATTTTAAAAAGAATATAGCAAAGGGTTTAAACGCAGAGGGCTTCTGTGCACATATCTAGAGATCAAAAAGATTATGAGGACTCAAGACATAGCTCTTCTCCTTACCATCTGCATGTCACTGAGCAAGTTATATAACCTCCCTAAGACTTAATTTCCTCCAGGAACTGATATACTATCACAAGAGTGGTGGTTCCAATGAAATGGTTTAAAAATGTAGCACATGGAAACATAAATGAATTTATCAGGGCAAGCCAGATAGCTCCCAGGCACAGTGACTGGGATTTGACCTCAGTGCTGTGTCAGCTCCTCATCCAGAGTGCACTGAGACAGCGACCAAGACTGGGTGTGGTGGCGCGTGCCTGTAATCTCAGCACTTTGGAGGCCAAAAACAGGAGGACCACTATGAGTCCAATCTATGTATTGAGATCCTGTAGAACCTATACTAAAATACACTAAAATAAACAAATAAACACTTACTATTTATTATTACTCACTAAATACTCTGCTCTTGATATAGGAGATGCAGCATGGCAAAGCTGGCTAGCCTTCACTTCATAGGTATAAGTGGGACCTGTCAATTAGAAGATCACAGAACAATGCCTGGACCCACTGTGTAGAATTTCTCATGAGATCCCACAAAATGTGGACAACATAAAGAAGACCAGGTGCCACAGGAAACTCACTGTCACAACTTCCCACAATAGCCCACACTATATTTTTTAG
>PVKN010034105.1:0-11893 GCA_004027915.1 Capromys pilorides
CATTGACATATAAAAGATAGGTTTATTCAGACAAAGGATATGTGGGCTCAGAAAGTATGCATGGTGCATACTTATACATCAGGCTTCTAAGAGATTTAAATGAATGGTAATTGAGGATGAAAGGCCAATTTGCTAAGGCAGTGGTTCTCAAACTTTAGCATGCATCAATCAGAATTCTTCCTAGAGCTTAAATCACAGATTGCTGATCTAATTTAACTTCTAGAAGTTTCTGTTCAGTAAGCTGGGGCTGACCCTCAAGTTACATTTCTAGTAAGTTCCTAGCTGATGTTTATATAGACTAGGGGCCACTCTTTTGAGAAATGCTGCTTTTAGGAAATTAAAGACCTTTCAGTATGGCCTGGATTGAAGGGCTTTTTTGTGAACCCCTATGCCTTCTTGATGACCTAATCATTTTGGAATCTTGATTTTGGTTTCTAAATACATCAGGGACATCATTTAAAATATTCTGGAGTGCTGATTATAGTAAGTCACAAGAAGTTAGAGAGCAGCAGCTGCTGGAAGAGGCTTTGAATAGTAAGACTGCATCTGACGTCTTTTTGTCTACACAAAATCTGATTCCCCAAGGAAAAACACAATTATCTCTGGTCCATTCCCTGAGCTTTCATAACTAAACTTACACTTCATAAAGAAAGATTCAATCTGCCAACATGCCTGGATAGATTTTGGTCACTCATTCTTGTCTTTCATTTTGATCCCATTCAACATTTGAAAGAGACGCATTTACAGTCTATTGTCTTCTTGGGGATCTACTGGGGCTTTATCTCAGGACAGTGTATATTTCTCCAAACCCTTTGAAGACTCCTAAATGTAATTGAGTATTTCTCTAAAGATTATCTCCATCCCCCATTCTGTTCCTCACTTGGGGAAGAGGTATACATCTTTTGAATCATGTTGGACTGGTGAATGATTATATATTGTGATCACCTCCATACAGCCCATAAATTCATGTATCTTTTCTTCTATTTAGTCTGTTTTCAGTTCATTGCAATGAAAACAGGGAACAAAAAGAACTTTCCTTTCGTTCCTGTATTTCTAGCAACAAACTCCTCTATTTCTAAATACCTGCCATCTTTTTGTTCAAAACTTGAGATAGGCATGTATTTTATTCATGGTGTGTAAGAAAATAAAGATCACACCTCTACCATTTTTCTAACTTTTTTTTTCTGGAGATAGTGGCAGTTCTGTGTCTTTTTAGGTCATTTAGAAAACTTCCTTCCCTGCAAATAAGTTATTTCCCTTGGTGTCTCAAATTCTGAATAAACATTTCCTTGCTTACTTTTAAAATACCAAAGGATTTACATATGATTCAAGAAAAGAGTTTTAATTAGCATCTCAGATTAGACATAACACATAAAACAAGGTCATTTCTAAGCTTCCTTCCACTTTTACAGCTCAAGTGTTGCCCCTACCATGCTACCAAATGGGGCTACTCTTGATTATAGGTTAGGTGCACCAAAATGTATTAGGGAAAAAGTCTAATTTTCTAACATGTTGCCTCAGAGGCTAAAAAGCTTCTTTAGGAATTAAACAATTCTCAACTAAGAACTACACTACTGACATCAAGATTTATCTATGTTTCAGTATTGCTATTGCTGTCATACTCTGGAAAAGGATTTTTATGGGAATAGGCAAATATCCCTGAAAAAAGTGTAAGAGCTCCAGATCTATATATTAAGAAACAACTGGAGCGATTTAAATCATTCTGTTCCTAAGAAGTTTAAAGTCCTATTACTAAAAGCAGAGTCACTGAAAGATGAAAGTTTAGTATACCTCAAAAGTGAGTTATACTTCCATTCTCCACTACTTACTCCCAGGCTAACATTTGGACACTCACTGTGGTATCTCATGGGTATGCTGCAGATATCAGCATTACCTGATTCATCCACTCGCATTTTTTTTGTAGGGCTGTCACAGTTCTCATCATCAGACATTTCCATTTCTTCTTCACGGCGGATGCCCATGAGCTGCTCGCTTTGAGCATTCCGGAGCTCCTGAAAGCAGAGGATATGTGAAGGTCAGAGTCTAGGACACATACCATCACACAGTTTTCCAGTGGTCTTTGGGTACATTATGGCCAACATATTAATATTCATAGCTGGATGCTTTGACCCAAACATCACCCCGTCTAATCTAGAATGAAGTTCTGAGGAGGACAAGATATGCTTTAGTGTCAGATGAAATAAACGGCTGTTCACCAAAGACTAGTTAAGGGCTTTTTAGCAAAACATTTAACCTCTCTTGAATTGGTACTTTCTTGTTTGTTTAAAAAAAGAGAGAGAGGATAATAGTATATACTTAGTAGGGATTTTGCGAGGATTACACAGAAGTACTTATTATATGGCTGGCTCATAGCAGACACCATATAGCTGCTGGCTAAGAATAGCCACAATACAGATTTTAAATTAATTTCACTATCGTTTATTCATATATATCAGCCTCATTTTTTCACCACAGTATTGTGATATCAAGGGCTTTGTTGATAAAATGAGTTAATGTACATAAAAGACTATTATCCTAGACATTTGGTTTGCTAAGATGATAATATGATCCACCGCTATTTCCACATGAACACAGAGCCTCTGCACTAGCCTGTGTGTGATCACACACATTTCTCTATGATCAAGAGAGCCAAAATTTAGACTTTAGAAGCTGTTTGGGAACAACATAAATGGAGACCTTCTTCTTTGGGGGTTTTACGTTGTCATGCAGAGGTTGTGAGTTTTGTGGTGAAGACTGCTTCAGCATTACTTTTAGAGCCATAGATTTTAGGGTTATGTCTTATGTTCTACACTGAATAGGAGAGTGAATGTAATCATGTCATTCAAGTTCTTTGAGCCTTTGTTTACTCACCTCTAATGGGGAATAATAATAATAATAATAATAATAATAATAATAATAATAATAATACAAGGCTGTTTGAATACAACAGTTTATCTTAAAGCTCACTGTAAAAAGAATATACAATATTTTTTACTACTGTGCCTCAAATGAGGACATTGTAACTGTTTCTGTTAAACAACTGCACTATTACTTATACTAAGTTATGCATTTTCATTTGTGAATCCTACTTCATTCAGTTTCTTTATGTAGATTGTCTTTTAAAAAAGACTTAAAATGGGGAAAGGGCTTCTTTATCCTTTTCTACTCCTTCAAATTGAAATCTCTAAATAAAGGTCTAATATTTAAAATAATTTTACCTTATGATAAATCTATGAGTAACATTAAAACTAAGTCAATCCACCTACTTTATTGGTAGCATGGCTTTAGACATACTTCTGGTGATGTTTTGATATGGATCTATTTCATAAAATGTTGAAGATGCTCTAAATTCCCTTTTCTATTGAGCTCACAGATTTGAACTGCAGCATGATGGGAAGGAGATTACTGATTGCTAAAAGTATTTGAATGGTCATCTCTGTGCCCTGCAGAGGATAGAAATGGGACACAGCAGATAAGTGTGGTCTGGAGAGGTCAAAGCGACCAACAGATCACTGAGATGACAGACACCTCTTTAAGAAATGTGTCAATTCTGTCTGCCAGGACACAAATTTTGGAGGCAGGAGTCACATGATTAGAGAAGAAATTTTCACATGATGAACAGTTATTTTTTTTTTTTTTTTAATTGACAAAGTGTCTAATTTCTAAAGAGGTGGTGTAAAAATACCTGAAACAGGGAAAAGTCAGGCAGAAGGAATAAATGAGCTTGAAAGGGTATGCAGTTCAGTCTCTACAATTAGTGAAAAACTGTCATACAATAGTTGTTTCAGTGAGAAACATGGCAGAATGGGAAAACATTGTGGAGAAGAAAAGCAAGGTGTTTCCACAGGCCACCTCTGGTTCAGCAGTAAATCACTAGTACACTAATAAATCTGTAGAGGTGTTGCAGATAATTAGCAGATGCTGTACATGGGAATGTGGAAAAAAATCAAGCCAATTATCAAGTTTATATGCAACTGAGAAATCATCCACAATGTTAAATTACCAACTGGTATTTAATCAATTAAATGACATGTAGGTGAGAAAATCAAAGGTAATGTAGAGTTCTATTTCCTATGTATACCAAAAGAGGCAACTGAAATGGCAGGAAGGCACCAAGAAGCACAGAGGTGCAGGAGGACCTCAGAGAACTATACTCCACCCATCCCTCAGAAGCACACATTTCTACCCCTAGGACTACAGACAGAGCAAGAGCATCCCTCGGGCCAATGCAGGAAGCCTGTGGGTCCTGCTCTGGATAGCACCAGCTTGCGGGGAGGGAAGGGGGAAAGGAGAGTGGGAAATGGAGTCAGAGATGGCAGGGAGCATAATTTAGAGCAATATCTGATATTTTCTGACACTCACATACTAATAATGGTAGCCTCTACGTGCCCATGGCTACTCTGCCATTTTGACACCAGCCTCTCTTTTAAAATGTCTGCTCATCATTTTTAGGTTTTATGTGAAGGAAAAAAAAATAAGTTAGTTATAGACTGATCATTCTCATATCTGAGTCACAGATTATGAATTCAAATTTGTGTTTTCAGAACCCTCAGTGTTCACATTAGATCATAAACAGAGGGCTCTTTTTTCCTCCTGAAAAATCAGTCTGACTTGGGTCTCTTAGACAGTATCAGGGAGACCATCAGAACTTCAGAACACACTTAGTTGTGGGCCTACCCAAAATTAGAGAGAAATTCCACTTCCCTCTTATAATCCTGGGCAGAACAACAGCATTGTATCAGTCACCAACCACCTCTAGGCATTAGTGAAGCAAAATTTTAAAATGTTCACCTTAACACGAGTTACACTAGCATTTTAAGTGTCCCATTAATGTAAAGTCATTCAGTATTCACCATAAAGAAGTCATTTGGTATTCCTGTGGGTGTTACATTACTGTCATTGGTATTCAACTATAATTTAGCATTAGTTAATGGGCACTTAAAATGCTACTGAAATGATTGGTATCACAGTACTTTGTGATTACTCAAACTCTTTATAAAATACTTATTTTACAAGTGTGAGTCAAAATCATTATATAAATAAACCTTACCTTCTATGAGTTTGTGATTTTGAAAAAGAGAGCTATCATTTAGAGAGCTTTAATATCAACATGCTAGAGATGAAGAGGCATCCAGATGAAAACATTCTCTTATTTAAAAGAAAAAGAAGCAAACAAAGACAGTATACTTACTTTCAAATTACAGGTTCAAAGCGTATACTACACTGTGGAGTTTAAAAATAACAGCTGGGTGACCAATGACTAATGACACATTTTAGTCTGCCTAGATCAGTCAAGGTCAAGTTCTAAACTCCTTCCTTGGGGTGGATACTCACACTTGACACATGCGCTGATGCTGAGGGTGGACTCAGCTAGCCTGGATGGCCACACCCCTTGTGAAAAGTGCTCTGGGGAGAGGTGTGATAGAACCTAAGGGCTAGCACAGGGGACCAAGACATGGTTTCTGATGAAAACAATGGAAAGGCTTACTTGCCACTTTGAGCCCAAAGAGCAAACTGTCATCACCACGTAGAACACTGAAAACAGAAGTCATATTTGAAAACTAAAAACTAATTTCTATGTTAGGTTATGCTTTTCTTCAAGCTAATTTATTATACAAAGAGTCTTGGTGCATTTCTGAGCTCTTTACTAATATGGAGAAGATTCTTTTCTCCCTTTGCAAGGGAAAATATGTTCTAAGTGTGAAGTCAGCACTTCTGTGGACAAAGAACAAATTTGAGCTGGATTTGGAGCTGAGGATGAAACAGGATAATGGCAGGAGTACTGACCACTGTAACAAAAGCCGTAATGGCTGTAGGCACACTATTCTCTGCCAATCCAGCTGTGTGATGGTGGTTAAAAGAAATAGTAAAATCACCAACCTCAGAATGCTTTCGCCAAATGTCTATGTTCTTGCGTTGAGCTTTCGAGAAATGGTCCCAAGCTTTTTGTCTGGTAGAAGCGTTGAAAACGGCCACAATCTGCTCAACTTTGGTGAACAAGGAAGTCAAACAAGACAAGTAATTTATGTTGTGATCACTATAGGGAAGCAAAGCAAAGACACTAGGAGTCTATGGATGATGTCACAATAGAATCAACATCATCAATATCCATCCAATTTGTGCCTTTTTGTACTTACATTTTAGTAAGGTTGGGGATGTCTCCCTTCAAGTCTGTCTCCAAAACTTTTAAGTTAAAACAAATTCTAAATATGACTGGGAACAGGTCACGGGCACCTACATTCAAGTATTCTTAAGCTCTTGTTTAAAAATGTGATTTGGGAGAGCTATCTACCTAAGTCTGTGGAGCTATGAACCTGAGCACTGACCTATACATAAAGGTACATAGCATACTGTCCGTTTAGGGGTTTAGAAGGGAAGAAATGTGCAGTGGCTGAATCGGAAGAGCCAAACATATGTTCTTTCCTCTTTTGGTCTCCATTTTAAGGACTCAACTGAAGCCTTCTCAAGGTATTACTGTGTTCAAGTTCTAAGATGAGGCAATGAATAGTTATGTCATATCTACTGCAGGGGCCACTTTTTCTTTTTTTCTTCTTCTTCTTAATTTTTTTTTTCCACTATTGCATTGTCTGCAGCCAAGGCTTGAGCTAGACAGGCTATAGGAGCCATCACATCAGCTCCAAGGCTGGCCAGAGCTCACTGGACTGGCAGCACTGGCATGCTGATCTGATTTCCACACCTTATGGCCCTCCACGGTTCCCATGATCATATACCACTGTTAGTCCATGAATTCTTTCATGAGATTTCTTCCCTCTGGTTTTCACACTACTCAGAGTTTTAACTCTATCATCTTGACTTCACTGATCACTTCTGTTGCTCTCAGGCACGGAGTACAATAAGAGTGATAAATGCTCAGGGATTGTGAACAAAACTGTATAGGAAAAGGGATGAAATCTTAGTAGAGAGTATTAGGAATAGAGCTAACCAACTCCAGACTCAAACCTGCTTAAAGTTTTTGATCTAGTAATGATAGGATTAAGGGAACTAGAGCATTGAATTAATTAGATGGTTAAACCTGAACTACTAAATATTTAGGTAGAAAGGTGAAGTTAAAATTAGGTTCTTATGGATGCTAACACTCTATCCGCATAAATATTTCATGCATTAATCCCAAAGCTGTGTTATAAAAAAAAAAGACATCAAAGCACTTGTAAATCTTCTGGTATTCAATTCTGAAGAGTAATAGAATAATCCACACAAAAGGAAAACACTCAATGCCATGGTTTGAAAGTTTAACACACAAAATAAATAAACATATGATGGAGCAGAAGGAAATAAAAGCTCATTCCATTCATTAACAATAATGTGCATATCTTATAATGTTAATAACTATTTCTTGATCTACGGATAATTTTCACAAGGGTGTCTTATGTTTACTATTTTCTAGCTGACAAAAACCTCAACTGTAAAGCTCTTTGTTTTGGCAAGTTGTCATCACAACATGTGATAATTTGTTTTACTGACTTTTCATGGGAAGGTATGCCATCTGTGTGGTTCATACTCCCTAAGCTCATGTGATTTCCCTCCTCAGCCTTTCGTGGAGGAAGCAGCATTGCCAGATTAGTTACCTGGAGCTGCTCAAAGTGCCTTACCTTTCATTGGCCACCCAATCCAATGTATAGTTTGGCCAGAGGAGGAGGGAACCCAGCTAACATGACTACCTAGGCTTTCTGTTCCTCTTGTTTGCTTAAAGCATGGGATCATGGTCTTTTCAGGGGCAACAGAGTAGTCAGCTCAGATGAGATCAACTGACAGAGGTGGTAGTCATGAGATTATCAGAGTAATGGGCTCCACTGCTTTTAACAGCAGGAATTATTTATTGGCATCTTTTAGAAGAGGAAGAGCAATGATGTCCTGACACCAGAGCTGAAAGAGCCGTAAGAGTTGAAACTGAGTATTTGGGGATAATAGTTAAAATTCTGTTTTCAGTTAGGGAAGGATCTTAGTAATAAAATGATATGTAAAGAGAAGACTGTATATGTTCATGGTAATGAAGAGATAAAAGAAGACTTAGAATGTATATGGAAGAATATAGAAGAGAAAGTACTTAGAGGATCATACCCAATGGCCTGACACTGCACAGATTTAAGGGTAAAATTAGATCTACTCAAGTGTTAAGCATACAGTAGATATGTCCTGATTCTTTCAATTGTGAATCAACGCTTGCTCAGCAGAGAAGCAAGGATAGCCTATGCAAAGGCTGGAGTTGTGAAAGGACTCCATGTAAAAGTAGCTGGGGTAGGGATGTGGGGCTAATGCTAGAGAGAATAAACCATGGAAGAGTGTGTATCCTAATCCACAGTTATGTTGCAAGTTGAGGAGAGGGATCAGAATAGGCTTTGCTTGGGAGAAATGGTGGAGATATAAATTAAGGCAGAGGCTCTGGAGAGAAGAGTACAGCAAACAGCTATTTGGCAGGAAGAGATAATGGGACAGGAGGCTGAAGCGATACACAGGAGGACAGAGGAAAGAGAAATCAAGACAACTGAAGCTTGGGAAGAACACCAGAGGCCAAGAGAACAAGGCCCAGCTGGCAGTCTGAGAAACAAGAGAAGGTAGTCACTTTTGGACATGTTGGGCTACAGGATGTGGGAAAGCCTTCCAAATGGAACTGAAGAACAAGCCGGGGGTTCAGACAGAAGGCAGAATTTTAACAGATTTGTCTACAGTTTATCAGGATAGTCTCAACGTGGGTAATTGCATTCTAATTAAAAGCAAAGCTAAGTGTTAATTTTATACCTTTCTTACGAAATTTTATACCTTTCCCCTATACATTTACAAATACCCAAACAGGAAAATGAATACAGTGTAACTCTGCATAAGTTTTAAAACACTTGCAAGTTTACCTGGCTTAGATTACTTCTCTTATTTTTATACAGATTGCTATGGAACCAGTCATTTGTCTTGTCAAAGTGTTCAAAAAAGGCTCTGGAAGAAGCTGGATCACTATAAGTTCACCATCATTAGAGAAAACCCACAGTGAATATGGCCTAATGAATGTCCCTCAGAGAGAGCATATTTTGAAAATCATAAATCCCTGCAGCATTGATGTTACAGAAGATTACAATTACATATTCTTTACTGCCTTCAGTGGGTGGCACCAAAGAAATCCCTGAATTAAGCAAGTACTTATCACTTCTTTACTTGTTTATGCATAGTAAAGCTATAAGTTCTTACTAGCTAAAAGAAAATTTAAAATTCTGCCTCTTAGCAGATGAGGTAAGCAACAAATGATGGCATTGGCATTATTTAAAAAACACAGCTTTCAGAAATTTGTGTGCAGGCAGAAAAAAATTCAGTCGCAGGAGAGATCCCAGTCCCTGGCCAAACTAGCTTATTTTCTTCCTCCCTGGGTTCATTTACATCTTTATAACATATTTCTTTCTGAGTCATTCTCTTCTGTGGTCACTTTAGATTCTAGCAATGGTGGGTCTGTTTGCTAGACATCTTTATGACAAGGGACCAAAAATACTCCCAAGTAATGCAAATGGTCTTATAGAACAAACCATTCCATAACGAGATTATCCCCATGTGTGTGCTACTGTTTCACGTGGAACTACTACCCTTTCAAGGATGATGGCTCTTCTATAGAGACTGATCAACCAGACCATCCCCTGACCAGGATTACCTACTCTATCGGCTGTGTAAAGCCCCCACTGAAGCACACACCCAACCCTTGCTTTCTTTCTCTTTTTCTATAAAACCTCAAAGTTCCTACCAGCTCACCCTAAGACAGGATCTTGAGCCTCTATCTGTTTATCCCAGTATGGCCAGGCTGATTAAGCTCTTGTGCTGCCCCATACCACTGATGGTCTTGCAGACTGGCATTGTGGAATGAGTGAGCCTGGCCTACTGGGACCCCCCAGTCCTAAAACCCTGATAACAAGATCAATGCCCTACCCAGTACCTCTGAAGGCCCCACATGACTGGTCCTTTTGTTCTATGATTGTTGATTACTTATTGAGGATGGTGGACCCCAATGTTTTGGAGGTATAGTCAACACAAAGAACTCACAAAAAATGTAAATTTACCCTTCATCCTTATAAAGTTTTCCTTAAACTGAATTGTGTTTTGCCTAAGATAAGTTGAGGATCATGAGAAAATCAAGTAATCAGTTCTTCAAAAGTTTATATAACTATCAGTCACAGATACCATACTAGAGTGCTAAGTATACCCAGCAGGTTTAAACTGATGTAAATGATGGAAAAATGGAGTCTTGATCAAACTGCTAATCATTGTGTATAACCCTACCACCCTACCCACCATGATTATTCATTGTGCACATATGGAGACATAGTCATGTATAACACGTGTGTGTGTGCACGCACACACTCACATATTCTCTTGAAAATTTCAAAAAGTTAAATTCTTAAGACTAAGTAACTTAAGAACATGTGCTCTTTCCTAATGTTTGAGTATCTGTTGAGTTTATAGCATACTTCTTGGTAGAGTAACTTTTACTACCTGGAGTTTTTGTCTTTAGTTTTGCCAGGGAAGAGAAGCTCAGAACAGGGTTTCCATTGAAGCAGTGGCAGTTCACATTTAAACAGTCTCTCCTGAAAAAAGGAGGGCACGGAGGGCAAATCTCAAATTTCTGGGCTGCTCAAGACCTCTGCATTTTAAGCTCTCAGCAGAGAAGCATCGGAGGTATTGAACAAGAAGGCCAGCGCTGCCAAAGGGTACAAACATAGCCCTTTTTCCTGTAGCACACTCTTTCCTCACAGTTATACCTCTTGTTCCAGCTAAACAGCTGTGAAAAAGCCTTAAATCCAGTTAGTGCCCCAAATATCTGCAGCAACTGATTATATTCTTCCCAGCAGTAGGCTTGCCTACATAAAACACCTCAAACAAATTTTTTAAGCTGATTTTTTGTTTTTAATGCTATCTGAGCTCATGCTACAGCCTCAACTCTGTAGGGTTCAGAGGAACTTTTTTCCTTGAAGGGATAATACTTTTCTAAATCCCCCATGAATAGCTGAGAAGAGACTTTCCAAGGCATATCACAAATGAAATACTTGACTTCCCGCACCCTACCTTGTTATTGTTGTTTTTAAATATTAAAAGGGTGGAAGAAAGAGATTGTAGATGTAGTGCTAGAACTGATGCTTTCTGGCCCAGAGTAAAGAATGGTGAGGAAGATATGCAGTGACTCAGGTGCTCAGGACATTCTGAGAGGCACCACCAGGATTAGAGGAGAGGTAGGTCAGTGTGGGCCAGGAGGAAAGACTTCTGCCCACTTACTTCCATAGCTGGGGTGCAGGGCCACTCATAGGAGCCTCCCAATTGCCTGGCCAGGAGCCTAGGAAATGGGAGAATGTGCTCAGGTCCAGAGTTTATGGAAGCCTGCCCTGGAATTTCAAGCTGAGAAGGACAAAAGGCTTTGGGTGCTTCTGTCTTAAGAAAGGTAAAAGGACCATAGCATGACACTGTGAACCCATTGCCGCCCTTTTAAACCTGAGCCAAAAAGGCCAACCACAGATATCCTGCTTCTGAACTTCCTAGCTAGAGGAGGCCAGATGTTCATGGGGTCTTTTCAGAGAATGTGTGTGGAAGCAGAAAGAGAAATGCACTGATCAAATTGTAAGAAAGGAAAGAGGATGCTTTTAGCAAGTTTCAAGCAAGTAGGAAATGGTCAAATTGCTCAAATAAATGGAAAGATAATAGGCAGAGTGACTTTTAAAGATCTGTAGAAAACAGCATTTCGGGAACTGCAAATCCATTTACTAATGCACATGTTCAAATATTTTAGAAAGCAATAAAACAAAAATCCATGAGATTAAAACTGCAATGGTTCTTTACAATACATAGAATTTACATAGCTTTTAAATCCTATAAATTCCTTGCCCAAATTATTCCTACTGACTTCATAAAAGCA